>VWZP01001120.1:0-49921 GCA_013396995.1 Dicaeum eximium
CTGACGGTATGGCTAGCAGTCCTGCTGTGTGAAGTTATGAATTACAACTTATAGACTGTGGTTGACTCCAGTTTTAAAAGTTTGTTTGCATCTGAGGAATAAATATGTATCTCGTTTTTTCATTCAGTTCTTCAGCTCCCTCTCTTATGTATGGTTTAGGTTATGAAAGTGGTTTGTGTTACTTCTTTCTGTGGAATGAAGAGTGTGTTGTATGTCATGTCTTGTATCTTGGTTTACCTGAGAGCAGACTAGAAGCTCCACAGGTAAAATTTGCCGTATGGGTTTTTGTCGTGAGTTTTGAAGTTGTTTGGGGTTTTTATGTTTTCATTTTTTTAACTAGTTTTCCTTCCACTTATCCAAAACTACCAGGTGAAATTGGTGTGTACTCCTGGGTTGAACTTGTAATCTGTTGTGGCTCTGTGCAGTGGATTTGTTCTTCTTCGTCTGTAGAGCAAATTTAGGCCCTAGCTAGAAAGAGCAGAGAGAGTTCTGTGCAATGAACTTCTGGTAAATTGTTAACTTCTTGCTTTACACATTTCCTTTGTCAGACTGATCGTGATCCTCGCTTGAGAGAGAGAGCAGTTGCCAGAAATTCTCTATTAGACCAATACGGCAAGATCCTTCCCACAGTTCAAAGGAAGCTGGCAGTAGAGAGAGCCAAGCCGTACCGCTTGCCTTCATCAGTCTTAAGAGAAGGTAACTGTAGAGACGGGAAATAGGATGTGCAGCTTGCCGTCACTGTGATTACACAATGCTGATGCTTTCCCTTCTTGCTTTACAGTCCCAAGGCCAAAGCCTTTATCAACAGCAGCAAGGCAGGCTAATGCAGGAAATGTGCATACAAGAGCAACTTTCATCAGTAAAGTATTGTCCAAAATTGGAGAAGTATGGTTAGGAAATGAGCAGAAAACAAACATCTCACAATGTGATAGGTAAGCAGCCTTTTATAAGAATTAGTCTTGAGGTACTTTTGGAAAGGGAGGTGGAGAGCAAATGAGTTGTAGCAGGGGAGAAAGAGAATTCAATTTGATTTGTGTTAGTGTTTTGGTGGGAAGCTGCACATGAATACAGCTTTGTTTTGCTTTTTTGCACGTATAATATATAACATCTAAGAATCAATTATAAATAGTGTTTGGAGAGTTCTTCTGCTATGATAATCTTCTCTATATAAATGCATGTATTTACATTATGGTAAATGTGTTTACAGTGTTTAAAACAGCTGAAACTCAAACTTTGTCACTATCATGAAGCTGTTGGTGTACTGACTTTTATAGACTTGTTTGTGTGATCACATGGTAATCTTTCACCAGTTCCTGCTTGGTTATTTAAAAATAAGTAGAATTACTAAGAGTGTAGAAGAGGCTTGTAATTGTCAGGTGATTGTCCTACATGGGATGTGGTTAAATAAACTTTAATTCTGGTATGGCTGGACTTTGAGGGAATGAAAATCAGTTACATTTTCGTTTTCTTTCTAGTCCTAGAACTACAGAGCCAGCAGTCAGTACACATCCTCTCCCTGGTGCAGAGTTGCCTGATGCATTTCTTGGGACACCTATTACAAAACTTTCTCAAAGGTGTTCAAGGTATAGTAGATCTACAGACTTTTACAGACAGTAGTCTACAGACTTGAAAGTGAACTAACTTCATCCTCTTGAAACCATCATGTATATACATGTGAATGTGTGTATGCTTTTTTGGTTTACGAAGGATTCTGTTACATTCTGTTACAGTTTGGTATCTCAAAGAAAAAGTCAACTTAGGGACAAAATTAAGTGGGCAATTTGAAATGGTCCCTGCATTGAAATGTAGATGAGTTTTCTCCACTGCTGAGAATTAGGTCACTTGTGCAAATTAAAATTGGGGTATTCTTATGTCAGAGGCAGGGATTTAAGAAATTAGGTATGAAATGTAAAGAAATAATGAAAAAATGCCCCAAAGTGCCTGTCACTTATTTGTGGGACTGATAGATCACCCCCAGCAGTGAGGTTGTATTTCTTGTTCATCCAGTGTTTTTGTTTTGCATCATCTGAGATTATCACAGCATGCTTTTTTCCATTATTTTTTGATGTTCTTAGTTTAAAATGTGTGTTTTAACAGGTTGCTGAATTTGGTGGTTCGTCCGGTTCCTTCCCGCTCGGTGGCACAGGATGAGAGCCAGCAGTCCCCGTGCAGAGCTTCTACTTCTTTTGTGGCATCCAGCCCCCTGAGATCAAATACACCTCGCCCCAGCTCCCAAAAGAATCTGCCAAGAGCATCAGAGCTGAGTTTACTGGAAACCCCTCTTGTGGTCAAGGTTTGTATTTTAAAAAGTCAGTAGCAACCAACCAAATGAAAAACTTCTGAAGTTTGTTTTAAGTGAAATCACCAAAGTGTTTAGTAGAAGTGCTTCTGGATGGAAATTTTTAGTATGCATGTGGTTATTGTATACACAGCCCTTTTGGAAGCAGTAAGTTGGGAATAGTTTTTAAGCAGGAAACTTTAGTTCTCAGCTGATTGCAGTGGACAGCTTGTCCCATAGCTTTGTGAAACAAATTTAATTTTGTTGTATGGAACAATTCCATCTTTCCACCTTCTTATGAAGTATCATCCATACCAGTGAACTAACTTCATCCTCTTGAAACCATTTCAATACTGTAAAATAATCTGAGCTAAGAACAGCTGAATGTTTGTACATGAAGATGTGTAGGTATTTTTGCAGCAGTGTCACTTCCTCTTGTGTATAGCTGATAAATTAGTGAAGAAGAAGCTGTGTCTGTTGCTTTGCAGAATGGCTGTCAGATGCAGTGACTGAAAATGCTGTTGTGCAGAGTAAAGTTGAAGTTGTGTGCCTTTTATAACAGCAGTGTAGGAATTGCAAAAATGGGTGGGATAGGAGATAACCTTGAAGAAAACAAGATGTCATATCCTTCATTTTCCTGAAGAAATAATTTTGAGAAATGACTTCTATTTTGGTGGCATTACAAAGACATACCAAGGGAAATATAAAAAGTATGCATTTTTATCTTTAAAATGTTGGTATTTTTGGAATAACAGTGCAGAGGCAAAACTTTCTGCTGCTATAAACCCAGTTCATAATTTAAAGTAATTTAATTTTTGTAATTGAAGTACAGTCTTCTGTTTTGAAGATTTAACTGGTTTTAAATTAAGTGTTTTTATTTCTTTTCCTAGAGAGCTAAAGTTTTGGCCACATCTTCTGGTTTTCCTGGGTTTACTCCTCAGTCTATTCTCAGGTCCAGCCTTCGCACTACACCCCTAGCAACTCCCTCTGCATCCCCAGGACGATCAGTTACTCCTCCTCTACGAGCAAAGGAGCCTAGAATATCCTTCAGGGAAGAGAGCTCGCATGGAAAATGGACTGTTGGGGTAAGCTGGGCTGTAGTTAGTGAGTCACAGATAATGCTGTGATTTAATTTAGACTTTAGTTTGCCGGAACTCCTTATACTGAGAATCTGGATTGTGAATCAGAATGGCAGAATTTGGTCCAAAAAAAAGATTGTATTATGCTAGACATTTTGTAACATCATATTCTTGCAGGGACATATTCATAACAAACATCAGGGACCATGGTGGGTTTTATTCAGATGTTAGTTCATCTTTTAGCTGTACATTTTCAAATGGTAGTGTTGCAGAAAAGTAAGGAATACAGATGGAGCCTCTTGTTTGGGTTTGTTTAATTTTGCAAATTGAACATCTGGAAAAGTAACAAAAGTCATAAAGGTGCATTGACTCTCAACCTGACATTTTGCAATATTGGATTTACTTAAATGATGGTAAAAAGAGACTCCTGATGAGGAGAACTGTAGTGTTTTGTTTGCTCAGGCCTAAAGTTCTTGGGTTTGCTTCTTGCCTTGCACCAGGAATAGCATCCATGTAGTTTTCAAATGCAGTGGGTCCATCTGACCAGCTGTGGTCCCTTCTGCTCCTGCAGCTGTGTAGCTGGATTCTGTGGTTCAGCCTGTCAGGCAGTTGCCAGCATAATGTTCCCACATCAGGGGCACAACAGGGGCACGTGCTGCTATCCCATGTGTGAAAAGCTCATGTATGTTACAAGGAGCTACTCAGTTGTAACAAGCTGTGCTCTCTCCTGTATGAAATTCTTACTTATAGTGGCACTATGGCCAGATTAATTTGCTTGTTCCATGCCACAGCATATTTTAGCAGTACATATGTGTTTGTTGGAAGGGCAAGCATAAAATAGAGAAATCTTGAGTTAGGATTTTATTAGGCAAAGCTTTCTCTTCCAAAAACACACTGGTAAACCCAGTGAAGAGCCTTGAGATGACATAATGAGCAAGACTGATTTAATTTTAATTCTTCATTGTCATGGAAACTCAATAAGCAATCTAAAGTGTGATTAATTTTTACACTCAGCCTTAAATCTAAGGTAATGCTAGAATGAAAATTAATTTTTCATTGCCTTACTAAGGGGACGTGTAACTTAAAAATATTAGTATTTGTTGGGTTTTTTTGTTTTGCTTTGACAAAAAGCAGATTCATGTTGCTGATCTAAACTTTTTTTTTTAGGTGACAGAAGATGATAAATCACTATTTGGAGCTTCATCTGAGCATCATCATGGCTTGGTGGAGGATACTTGGTCTGAAAGTAGAGCTAAACCAGCTTTGTTTACTCCGAGGAATCCCGGGGATGATCGTGCTGAATTGCAGGAGTCTTCAGAAAGCATACAGGGAGATGGTTTGGAGAAGATGGATGTTAGCAAGGAAAATAGTAACGTCTCTGTCAGATCAGACCAGACTACTTTGGAGTATCATGATGCAAAATCACCTGAGGATTTTGAAGATGATGTCATCTTTATAGCTGCTAAACCAGCTAATTCTTCCACTGAAGAAACTGTTAATGTTGAAGAATTGGAGAGGGAGGAAGAAAGTGAAATGGTTGAAGATAAACCTTTCCAGATGAAACAACCAGATCCTTCAGGACAAAGAGAAGAAGCAAGTATGTTTCATCCTGTGATAACCTAAGTTTCTGAATTTTTCAAATGTCTTCAAAAGATTGAATTACTGATGAGTGCAGCAATTAATCATGAGTTTTCACAAGTGCCCGAGGCTTTTAAAATTACCTCTGTTTTAAGACTTTTAGGTATCCTGGACCTTATGAATGTATACTCTCCTTGGCTGACTTTTTTTTTTGTGTAGTTGCAGCTGAAAGGCAACAGTATGGGAGTTTTGAAAGGGATACATGTTTAAAACTTTGGCTTCTGGTTATGTTTATGGGGTACTTCTATAATTTTCAGGAATTTTTACATTGTTTGACTGAAATGATGCATCAGGTTTCTTGTTTTATTGGAAAGAAGAACACAGGCTATCTGTGCACTTGAAGTCTTGGTAGCATTATTTTATTAAGTCTCTCTCCCAGATGAAATGCATAAAGGATCACTTTAAACTCTTATGAGCAGTTTAAAAGAAGTGATGTTGAGTGCAACAGGGAAGTCATCCATCTCTTCGTTTTTGTAGGATTTGTGGAAGAATCAAATGCTGAATGTCATACCCTTCCTGAGTATAAGTTGGTGTTTAAAGCTGCTGAGGCTGCAAGTTCTGGGGCTGGACATGAAGGGTGAGCTTATGAAGTAGATACATCTTTGGGTTCACACACCATGTAGCTGCTGGCTTTTCTGTGTTTGAAAACCGATTTTGACCTGGGATTAGTTCTTTTTCCTGTGTTCTTACATGCAAGGGCCTGTCTTTTCCATTCTGTCTGTGACCAAAAGTAATCTGGCATGAATGTAATGCACATTGACTAGCTGTCAGTTTGAGCCTTTTTTCTTAAATCATTGCAGACCCCAAAGTATGATGATAAAGACTTCATTCAACAGTCTCATACAGACCTTATGAAAGCTACTAAGCAGATACTGTGAACATAAGCCCTGAAATTTCTTTCTGAAAATTGTGTTGTTAAAAAGGAATCCTGAGATTCCTGTAACTTCAGTGGGTTTATTTTGGAGTTTGAATGCTTTCTGACAGCATTTTTTTACACTTAATTTCTGTTTTCTTTGTGTGCTCAACTAGCATCTATTTGTTTATGGAAAGGGAAGCAGTTTTCTCACGAGGTACTTAAAAATCTGCAACTGCTGAGTGATAAAGACAGAATGTCAACAATGAGAGAACCTAATTTCAAGTGGTAACTTCCACCTGTAGAGACTTCTGTTCAGTTGGTTCTGAACCTCTGTTACTGTAGTTGCCCTCTTTCTACAGAAGACAAATAATACATTATTCTGTAATACACCTCTCTTATGTTATTATCCAGTGTTGGACAGCTGGAAATAATGTTGTGTACTCGATTCGTTGCATAAAATGAGTTACAAAGTGAATTACAAATTGAGTCACAAATGGAATATGTTGATAGAGGAATTTCTAATTTTTCTTGTATTTTTTTGTGGTTTGAAACCTGAAGATTTTACAGTGAGAAAGTAACTTGTAAAGTTCTTAAAGGTTTGTTTTCAAGATTTATGATGAATTTCTCTTTTTTCATGAAGTGAAACAGCCTACCAGGAGTCTGAAATGACCTCTTCATCAGAAGAAAAAGCCATACTGGTTGCAACAAATCCACAGCTTGCTGAACCTCCGGAGGCAGACAGTGAATGTATGTTGGAAATGTTCTCTGTGTTAGGGTAGCAGGGCTCCTCAACTGAAAAGTGTAGTTTGCCATGCACTGTAGGTGTCTCAGATTGAAATAGTAGTAGCATGTTACTGCTAGCTTCCATTAAGTATAGAGAGAGCACCTTCCTTAAAGAAAGTCCTTCTAGAAAGTGCATAGTGAATCTTTTCGTTCTTGATCAAAATACTGAGATGCTGGTAGAACTTAGTGTTATCAGGAGAGATCAGTATTTATTTTAATGTTGTACGCCACTACCAATTTGTGTGCCATGGGATCTGCTGCTTGATTTACTATTTTAAAAGATGATGCATCCTCAGTATTCAGACTGAAGCAACTGTCTACCAGTGTGCCTTTCCAGCCACATTTTCCTCTTTTTTCCCCTCTATGGACTTGACAGCTGATTTTCTCCTCCTTCCTTGTGTGGGGCTGCATCCTTTACCTGACCTGTAGTTGTCACAGTTCAAACCCAGCTGACAACTAAGCCCCACACAGCCACTCACTCATTTCCCCTGGGTGAATGGGGGAGAGAATCGGAGACCTAAAGGTGAAAAAGCTCATGGGTTTTCTATAGATAAAGACACCTTAATAGGGCAAGCAAAACTCTTGCATGCAAGTCAGGCAAAACAAGGAATTCATTCACCATTTCCCGTTGTCAGGCAGGTGTTCAGCCATCTCCAAGAAAGCAGTAAAATGGGTCATGGGAACACAAACACTGTAACTTCGAATGTCTCCTGCTTCTTCCTTCTTTCACCTGCCTTTTATGCTGAACATGATGCCATATTTTATGGGATGTCAGTTGGGGTCAGCTGTCCTGGCTGTGTCCCCTCCCATCTCCTTGTGCACCCCCAGCCCACTCACTGCTGGCATGGTGTGAGAAGCAGGAAAAGGCCTTGGCTCTGTGTAGGTGCTACTCAGCAGTAAGTAAAACATCCCTGTTACCAACACTGCCTTCAGCACAAATACAGAATAGAGCAGTAGGAGCTACTGTGAAGAAAATTAACTATCCCAGCCAAAACCAGCACAGTAGTTTTAGCTTCTGTAGAAATCCCAATATATGTGGCAGGGTGGAGAACCACTATAGTGGCTCTTGCTAGCTCTGTTACTTTTTTGTTAAACTTAGGTGATTTATATAAAGGCTAAAGTAAAATTACATAAATCTCTTCTAGCTGTGATAAGTATCCTTGACAGTGAGGACATGGTTAGTGCTCCATCTGAAAATCGCCTTGAGGGCAAGTGTGTGGATTTACCTGAAGAATGTAACCCTGAAGTAGCTGAAGAAGTCCCTGTTTCTAACAATCCTCCAGAAACTGAGGCAATTCATGTAAGTAAACTATTTTTACATCTACAAAATGGAAAACATTTTGCAAATTGAGGACAGACCTGTTCTATTGACAGTTAGGAGACACTCAAAAATATGTCTATTTCTTGAACTGCTTAACGCAAGTTAAAAACATCAGTGTTGTATGGGCAGGTATGTTTTTCTCTTCTGCATTTTCTGTTCCTATAACATGAGTGGAACCTGTTAAGACTTAGGCCTTTGAGAGCAAACAAAACCAAAATAAAAGCCTAAACTATTTTTTGAAACATCTAGGCATTAATTTGATTTACTTGAATTCAAACTTTATTTTCATTAAAAAATAGTTCTAATGTTAAAGACAGTAAGAAAGTTACAGGAGTCTAGCTTCTTTTTACTGGTAACCATTTACCAAATGAGAAAAAGATGTGAGAACCAAACTGAGAATTATTTAGGTGCTTAGGTAATTTGTTCCTTCTTAACACAAACAGAATTCTCAGTAATGAGTGCATTTTGGTGTCAAGATACTTCTTCAAGAGATGGAGGTATTTAGAAACAATGTTTTATCTCATGCAATCCAAGTGACTCCTCAAAGTGCAGTGTTGAGTTGTTGGATGTGATACCTGGCCAGTGTAAGTGCTGCTGTCAGAGCTATCATGACTGAAGCTTTAAGCACTGGGGACCCAATTGTATTTTACCCTGTCAGAGGCAGAATGGGTCACTCTGGCTGTGGAGCAGTGCAGAGGGCACTGCAATGTGATGGTCACCGCTGGTTGTGTACACACCTTGTGTTGGAGAACTGCTCCTGGTCGTGGGTGGTGGCAAATGGTCAGATCTGAACAGAAGTACCAGAAACAGAGCATGTGAGTTCCACACAGGGATTGCTCTGATCCCTGTGCCTCACACACATTAACTCGCAGCTGTAGTACAAAAGCACAGTTTCACATTCAGGGGTGATCTTAAGGGAGCTGTCCTCAGTTTCTTCTAGCTCAGTGTGACGTTAGTCTGTTTGGTATTGAATAAAGTATTAACAGACATTTTTTAACCTTAGGTTATAGAAGATACCTCAGAACCAGCACCCGAAACATCACCATATAGTGAGCTAGATCCATCAAGAGATCTTCATTATAGCTATGAAAATATAGAGCAACAGTTTGCATGTGATTTGCCTGATAATAAAGATAGTGAATGTGATGCAGCTGAGGGAGATGGAGACCTTTTTCTATCTCAGAATAATTTTACCTTAGTTTTGGAAGGAGAAGAAGGGGAAGCAGAGATGGGAGACCCTACATCAGTAGATGCTTCTCAACCAGATGACACAACAACAGAAGAAAAGCCTGTGACCAATTTAGGAAATACTGAAAGCCAGGAATATGTTACAAACTCAGTGTCCACTGTAACTGGTGATCAGGAATCTCAAAATATTGCAGAGTCACTCCCATATGTGCCTGAACCTATTAAGGTTGCCATTGCTGAGAACTTACTGGATGTAATCAAAGACACGAGAAGTAAAGAATTTACATCTGAAGTTGTAGAACAGTCAATTCATGAAACCATAGGTAAAAAGGTAACTAGATTCCAGAAGGCAAAAGCTTCCTTAACACCTGTGCTAGAAGCAGTGGGAGAGGAAACCAGCAGACATCATTATAGCATTGCTCCGAGAACACGCACAAGGGGACAGCTGAGAAGTCCGGGTATTCTGTCGGCAGGTGCTCAGCAGCTGCTGAAGACAGACAGCCCAGCTCTCCTTGGACTGTCTCCTCGGAGAAGTACCAGGCGAACAAAAGAAGTATCTGAGACTCCCAGACTCCAAACAGAGGAAACTGCTCAAGAGGAGCAAATACCTGTGACACCTGTTACTCCTAGGAGAGGAAGGAAACCTAAACTGTCTAATTTAGTAAAAACAGAAAGCAGCCATTCTGATGGTCAAGCCTTGTCTGACAGTACACAGCCTGTTACTCCCAGAAGAGGATTAAGGAGAGCAAGGGAAGCTGCATCTGAACTCCAAGAAGAGGCTAATGAGGGAGCACCTCTTGCTGAAGGCAGTGTTATTTCTTCTTCCAAAAGGACTAAAGGAGGGAAAAGTTCAGCTGGAAATCCAGAAACTGGCAAGACTGACACTGATCATAAAGTAAAAACAGCAGTCAGTCCCAGTAGAAGTGCAAGAAAATTGAAAAGCTTTAATTTACAGTCTACTGAAGAAACTGTCAAGGATGAACAGGTGCAGCTTAGTGACCCACTCCTTTTACCTGTGCTAAGTAAAAGAGGCAGAAGAAGAAAGATTAGTTCATCAGAAATTTCAGAAAATTCTGATCTTGATGTGTCTAAATCAACGCTTCCTCAAACAGAATTTAAACTTCCTGTCACACCTAGAAGAAGTGCTAGGAAGGCAGCACAAAACCTCTTGGCAGACCCAGAGTCTACCTCTTCTCAGGAAGATGTACATTCAGGTGTGAAAGTAGAAGCCCTTGATACTCCTAAGAGAAGAACTAGAAGAGTGCCACAGGAGAACCCAGAAAAAGTGGATACTCATGAGCAAACTCCTGCAGAGCCAAGCGAGGAGCAAGCCACACCCAGGACTACAGTAAGGACAGGGCGTCGGGGCAGGAAGAGGAGATCAGGGTCCGAGGAGACCTCCCAAGGACTTGGTGGCAGTTCTTTCCTGCTTGAAGACATCAACCCCTCAGGAGGTGATCAGACTTCAAGAGCCCTGACAGATCGTGTCACCAGAACCAGATCCCGTAGGACTGCCATCCAGAAACTGCCTGTTGAGGAAAATGAGACTTTCCTTTTCTCTCCTCCTCTCACAAAGCTGACAAAGAAATTTGAAGGTAGGTGCACTATGTTTATATGCAAAATAGGGCATACCCTCTTCTTTAAACCACAGAAAACAAACTCTAGGGATGGCTTGAAGCATTGTAAAGAATGTAGGCATGCAAAAGAAAAAATTTGCCAAGAGGCAGTTCATCTTTTGGCTGAAGTCTGTGTGACTGCCTGCTTAGTTCTGGTAGAAATAGATTAGGAAGCTGGTCTAAGCCATGAAATGAAATTTAAGCTATATTTTTTGTAAGGAACTTAATTTCAGTAAGATTTTGAAAACCAGAGATTATTTGTGAATATGATTGCCATCCCTTCCCCCCCTCAACAGAGAAATAAAGGATGTGTGTTTCTAAATTCTGTTGTTTTCAAGTTCAGATGAACTGCATCTTGCAACAAACTGTACAGCTGATTATTTTGTGATTCTTTTTCAAGTGTGTATACTTTGTCAGTGAAATTAGTGTACACAGGAGTCTTTTAATTAGAGTACATGATAAATTTTTTGAGATGTGTTGGGACTGCTGATGCCTCTGGAGTATAATGTCTTTGTAGGTGCAGGTAAAATCACTACACTTGCTTAGTTTTGTGTCACTATTTATAGTAAAAGAATGAATCCCAAGAGGCAGTTACTAGGGGGAAAATGCCTTTGCATGGAGTGTTTATAAAGCTGGTTGGACCTTTTTTTTGGGGAAGCTATTGTGCTCTTATTTGTCAACTGTAATTTAATATTACTGTCCCTCATGTATAACATATGCGCATTGTCGTTTTAGCTGGAAAAACAGACCATCCTGTGCAGTTTAAGGATTTAGACCCGGATTTGTCTTCTCAATTTGTCTTTTCACCCCCTCTTTTGAGGTCAAGGAGAAAAAATGTAGCTAGCATTTCCCGAATTGTGAAAGAAGCAGTAAGTAAAAACTCCAGTTGTCTCATGTTCTTGATTTTAATTCTGTACCATTTTTTGAGATCGTGCTTTGCAATGCTTTGCCTTTTTCATTGGAAACATATCTAAAAAGAGCTTTAAATTAATCAGCTAAAAATTTTACTGTTTTTCTTCATGAAAACTAGCTATGAAAGTCAGTTTTGAATCTATGTAAATTAAGAACTGATAAATACTGTTTTGCCTTTAACAAAAGGCACAGTGGCTCTCTTTAAACTTACTTGGTACGTTATCTCTTAATTTCAGAATTTTAACTTTTGGGATGGTAAAATAATTTGGTGTGGAAGGTTTGTGTTTGCAAACAAAGGATAGTTTTGAAATAACTTCGGCATGATTTCTTAATTTAAAAAACATTATTGTTCCATAGAAGTCTAAGAACTTGTTCACGAGTAACATTTTTGTTGTCTTAACATAGGATCTTCCAGCTAAAGAGGAAGAGGATACCAAATCCATAGAGTCTGAGGGAAAGCAAAAATTGAAGAGAGGTAGAACTCCAAAATCAAAAAAGAAAGCAAGCAAGTATGAAATAAGTTTTGAACAGTTATTTGCATTTCTTAATGTGATGGTGATTCAGCTGTTAAGTACCTAACTACTTCCTCACTTAGCTGTGCAGGTCTTCTTGCACTCTATGAGCCTGTCCAGCTTGTAGGTCTTCTAGGCACCTTTTCCCCATTTAAGGGTTTGGTTTGCTAATGAAAGTGGAAGAGGAAGGGAATAGAAAAGGGCAGGTGAATACTAATTGCAGTGATGACATTGCAATGCTCTTACATTGTCTTATTCTGCCTTATGAAATCACACTCTTCCAGTTTAGTTTCTCATATGAGGTGGGAGTTGGCCAGACAATGAGTAAAGGGAATTGAAAGCAAAATGAACCTTATTTATGAACCTTTTCTGCCTTGATTCTATCTACAAAGAAGCCTGTGCTTTTTTTTTTTAGTTGATTTTGGAATTCCGTGTCATTTTTTTACTCAATTAAGTACTGTTGGTAATGAAAAATTTATTTGATGCCCGTCCTTCTTTTCAGAAACACAAAAGAAGGTTCTTGGTCACCTCCACCAGTTGAAATAAAATTCATCTCTCCTTTTGGAAGTCCAGTGGACGGAACAAAAACCAAACAGAAAGAAACTACAGATGCAGCAGGGAAGACCCTAAGAAAGAACAAAAAAAGACTCTCTAATTTTCCAAAGCCAGTCGTGCGCCGGAAGATGCTGTAACTGTTTTTTTAAGTTTATAATGTACACCACTGTTTGTAAAGTCATCAAAATTGTGTGAATTAGTAAAAAGAAGAAAAATCATCTAATTTGGAAGAGATAATTTATATAAATTATTGTAAAATTTCATAAAAAATGGTCTTCAGTAAGTAACTCCATATGGAGTGTGATTTCCTCAGTCAATGCAGTTTTCTATTTTATATTAAGACTTCATACATTTATATAATATGTAAATACAGCTTATTTTAGGAATGGTAAATAAAAATGTATACTTCCCAGTGTGCTTACTGTCTGATAGCTTTTTGAGGGAATATTGGGTTGAATGACCTGTATTGCTCAGAACTTCTAATGTTGGTTTGTGGGAGTTACAGACTCTCAAAAGTGATTCCAAAAGCTTTTTAAAAGTTTGTTTAGAATTCCTATAACAAGTAAACATTTTAAACATACTAATTTTAATTTTTAAATTATGTTTGACCTTCTGGCACAAATAATTGGACTTACAATTCAAACTGGTAATTCCTTACATTCACGGTTAAATTGTACTGTATTGAAGTCAGAATGTAAACAATTGTGTTTTAAGCTGTGCAATATTTTTTTCTGTATTTCTGTCTTAAACTTTGGGAAAGCTGCTCTTTAGTTCATAAAACCAGATCACACCTCAGATGTGTCATTATTTCTTAAACTTTGTTGTCAGCAAAAAGTTAACTGTACAGATGGTGTGATGCTTACAATAGCATATCAGATTTAAAGGGATACTATCCAGATACTTGGAAATTTGAGCCAAAATTATTTTCATAATATGACTGCTACTATAATTGAAATACTTACTGTCTGTAAACATGCTTTGCAGTATTTGAAACCTACATATCACAGCACTGAATACCTGATGGTAAAGCCTATATAATAGTCTGAAAAAGGTACAAAAATGTACAAAAATCTTAGTTACAAACCGTATTTTTGAATAATTATTTCATTAACAGTCTTGGGTTAAGGAGTATATGTCCCTATACAGTTTCAATTTGTATAAATAAAGTCACAAACTTATTCTTTTAAAAGCAGACATGGAAGTACTATTTTGATGTGCAGTCTTTTAGACAATGGATTATTTTTCTGTATGTTAATTTATATATGGATGCAACTTTGAAGACTATAGAATGGTGGAACCTGATATTAAACTTTTCAATTAGTAAAAACTACTACAGTTATTTTAAGACATAAGTTATTTATTAACTAATAGCTTGTACATAGTGAATGAATGTATTAATAACACTAAGCTTGTGAAAGAAGATTGTTCTGGGGCCATGATTTTTCTATCTCAGGACAGATGATTCTAGAGAAGCAATTGCATGCACTTGAATATTTTTCTCCTTGGGGAAGTATTCATAACTGAATGAAAGCTTAAAAAAAAGTCAAATGTTTAAAATGTGAAAGTGGCAGTAAATTGAGATCTTTGAGTCAAGTTAGTAATTATTTTCTCTGTGTATTTTGTACATGAATGACTATAAATACGGTCAAAGAGGAAAGGGGAGGGAAGTTTAGCAAATTTTTATATTCACATTTCTCAAGTGCAGTGAATAGCTCAGAAAACGGGGTAAAAGATCAAATTTTCAAAATTTGAATGGAACACAGATGGCAGATCTGACTTTTTTGTAGTGTGCAAGAGTATTTGTAAAATGCTCTGATTAGTTGATGAAATGCTAGTGAAGATTGCTTAATAGGGTTTTAATGTATTTCTGTAATTTATACTTATATATATGTATATTTTTTGTATGAAAATTAATTAGAACAAATGAAAATATAGCATTAGCTGATTTTATTAGTTTTTAGTGTCTATTTTATTTACACCTCAGCTAAAATATCCTCATTTGTCTGTGTTTAGGAAGCAAACAAGCAATAGCAGAAGACAATTGGCATTAGATTTAATAACTTTCTAAAGTTTTGCAATTTTCTAGTAACTTTACTTAAAAGGAGTTTTAATTATGTGTTCAAATGTTTTACTCTTTTTTCCCTTTTTTTGTAACTTGGATTCAGTGCACAGTTCTCCAGTGCTGACCAGTTTCCCCAAGGAGCAGGTGAAAAAGGAGCATGAGCATAATGTATAACAAGGAGTGAGTGCTGAAGAACACAGAAGGAAATGGAAGCAAAACGAGACACTGACTGTTTAAAGCCTGAGAAAAGGAAGAAGCTGGGGAACAGTGTTAAGGTGCCAGCTCAAGGATAGGTTTATAATGAAGTGGAGAAAATAGACTTTAAGTGGGTGCTTTCTGTGTAGGCTTGCTACGTGTGTGAAGGATGAGTGGAAAAGATTTGCAGCTGTTAGCACATGGATCTGGGAGGGAGAGAGTAGTAGTGCCAGAGAAGGGCAAGGGGGGCCTGTGAGAGGGGGTGGGAGGCATTGTGGTGGTGGATGGATGCAGAAAGCTGTGGGGGCATTGAGCTGAAATTTTCTAGCAAACAAGGTGGGAATTTCACAGGAGCTACAGCTCATTGCTAAGTAGAACATTCTGAAGTTTTTCTGTAGGGAAATAATTCCTTGAAGGGTGTATGTTTTTATCCCCTAAAAAAGTGCTGGATGGCTAAAAGCTGAAGCCAGATTGTGCTTATGTACCTTTGGGGTGTAACCCCAGAGAAAACTCCACTGGAAGGTTGACCACCTTGGGACAGCAGAATCTTTTTGCTTTCAGGAAGAATAAAATGGGGTGCAATGACAGATTTTATTTCCAGGAAGCACACAGGAGGAGATATTAGTGACAGGAGTATGAATAACATGAAGGGCTGTTAGAAGGTATTTTGTAAAGAAAAGAAATGTTACAGTGGGAATGATTCTCTTCAGTTACCTCAAAAACTTTTTTTTCTTCAAATATTTATAAGCTAAGGCTGAAGAAAGTATTGGTTCTAGGTTATAACACAGAGGAGAGTTAAATCTATTTTACTTTCAATAGCCTCTAAGTGCTTGAAGTGCTAATTGATTAATGTTGACTTTATTTGCCTTAATATTTGTACATGTCCAGTGTGCACATAAGGGCACAGATAACTAATCCCCCATCAGAACAGACTACTCTCAGGGTTGTCAGTGCAATAAATTTGCTGCAATTTCATTACTTCCCATGTAACTAATATATAGCAAAGTTGTTGGTTTCTGGTGGGGAGAAAAATGAGGCAGAAGACAAAATCTACAAGTTCTCATGAGTAGTTAGGCAATGCTTGCAACCAGTTAGTCTAGGCAAATCTGAAAATACTGAAATAGAATTTGAGGTAATAGGACAGTGTTTGTTTCTTTTGTTTGTACTTTTGTCTTCTGTACAAACTTCTGGGTTTCCATTCCAGGAGTGCTTTTTTTGCCAAAATAGTCAAGATAATGAGTCTCTTCGATATGCTTGAAGATCAATGTTTTGTGGTTCCTGTTGAATTAAAGCTATTCCTAAAATAAAATGCGTTTTCCAGCACTGGGCTGTGTGGATATGTGAGGTAGAGGGAAAATGCAAGTTATGGTTACTGATGTGTCTGTTCAGGTCACTTCCTCCTTGGCTGTGCCATGACTCACAGCAGGCATTGATGTGCTGTGCATTGCTGCAGAACTTGGTTTAAACCTGAACTGAAACATGAATTAATTGTGAATGACTGTCTGCTTGTATTTTGATACTACAAGTGGGATTTTAATAACAGTGAGAGAAGGATGCAGGAGGTGGGTGTGTGATTTCTGTGAAAACCAACAGCACAAGCATATACGACCTTAGGAGTCCAGGGCACAGAAGAACCTTTGCTTTTATCTGACCTGTTGTGGCTTCTGACCCTGGTGTTTTCCTTCAAGGACAAGAACGGTGTGCTCATCTCAGCAGGACTCAACAGTTGCATGGGCCAGGTAAGATCTTATTCAAAGAAGCAACTAAAATCTGTTTTCAGTAATACACTGTTGTAGACTGGTCTGGTTTTTTATCTCTCCTTATTAACATTCACCTAAGTGCAATGCACTTAGGTATAAATGCACTGTCTGGTATTCCTTGGTTTGAAGTGTTACATAGTGTTACCTACGTTTCTGTCGTCCTGGAACAACACCAAAATGTAGCACAGGCTCTCACACAGAATCACAGAATAGACTGAGTTGGAAAGGATGCATAAGGATCATCCAAGCCCAACTCCTGGCCCTAAACAGCACCATTCCCAAGAGTCACACCATGTGCCTGAGAGCATTTTCCAACCATTTCTTGGTCTCTGTCAGGCTGGTGCTGTGACCACTTCCCTGGGCAGCCTGTTCCAGTGCCCAGCCACCCTCTGGATGAAGAAACTTTTTCTAATACCCAGCCTGAATTTCTCCTGACACAACTTTAGGCCTTTCCCTCTGGTTCTGTCCCTGGTCAGCAGAGAGAAGAGGTCAGTGCCTGCCCCACCTCTTGCCCTCATAAGGAATTCGTCGCTGCCATGAGGTTTCCCCGCAGTACGCTCCTCATACAACTTCCTCCCTAAGGCCCCCTAGGCCCATCTTCCTTGCCCTCCCGTGGATGCTCTCCCAGAGTTTGGTGTCTTTCCTAGAGGGCGTGTCCCAGACCCGAGGGTATCCCGCCGGAGGTGATGGATACCTTGTTTCTGGAAGCAGCCACCAGCGGCTCTCCCCGGGCAGGCCCTGCCGGTAGAGGCGGGGCGTGCGCCCTGCACGTGCCTGACAGCAACATGGCTGCTGCCTAGCCGGGCTGCGGCGTTCTGCGGGAGGCTGGGCTGCCTGGCAGCCAGGGACTGCCTCACCTGCTGCTCTGGGGATTAAGGTGTCAGATATCGTTTTGGAGAAACAGTGGTGACAGGCCTTTCCTGGTGTTAGGCTGTTTTACTGGTGTGGTAGAGAGAATAGAATCCTTAAACTGGCAGGAGAGAGTCACGGAACACCAGGCCCTGTTGCGTGGATTGCAGGTGTTTCTGCAGCTGATCTCGTCAGGTTGCTGGTTGTAAAAACCTCTTGGGGAATTAAATGTTCCAAATCCATCTGGATACAGCCTTGGGCAACCTGCTCTAGGTGATGGCTTGAGCAGCAGGGCAGTTAGATGAGATGACTGTCGGTGCTTCCAGAAGGCCATTCTAGAATTTTGTTACAAAGCCAAGATTCTAGAACTTGTGCTGGGAGGGGCAGTGAAACACCACACTGCTGTGCCCTGTACTGAGCCCCTTGGCACCTATGTCTGTCTGTCCAGGTAAAGGAAGCACTGTAGAGATAAGCATTGACTCAGCACAGACTTCAGGAACTTTTGCTTGCTTAGCCATGTTAGACAGGCTGCAACTCTTGAATGAAACCTGAGTTGTGTCAGACAACAGCCACAGCAGATAGCTGGGTAAATTTGCCCTTATGTCCAGTTCTGATCTGTGTTGGTTTTGTTTTCTCACTTAAAGGAAAATCAAACCTTTGGTCTGTATCTAATACAGAATCTTAGCTGTTGGGGGCTATTGGGACAGAGTGCTGAAATACTTTCTACTTCTTATTTTCTGCTGTAGGTTTATGCTTCCTGGCGAGCACAAACTTTTTAAAATACGATTTTTCTGAGATCAAATCATGCTAACCTGTATGAGTAGACATGAACTTGGTGTTTATTCCATGTTGCTGATCTTGTTCATCCTTTTGTGTCCCTTTTTGTTGGTGGTCTTGTAGGCATCAGAAAAGCTCAAGATTCTGCTTTTGCTCTGCTGTGAGATGAAAAACTCTCCCAAGTGCCATTTATTTTAAGGAAAAAAAGAGCTACAAATGATATATGGGAAATTTGTGACTGCATACTGATGAAGCTTGGGTCAGTCTCAAAGATATTTATGACTGACATGGGACTATTTTTGCCATTTTTTTCTTTATTTACAGTGAAGAATGCGAGACCTAACGGCTCAGGTAACGAGCAGTCTGCTGCAGTTTCCAGAGGTGACTGTTGAGGCACTTGGGGAAGATGAGATCACCCTAGACTCTGCACTGTGTGGGAAGTTTTCTGGAGGTGAGCATTTTTCTTTAAATTTGGATTTGGTATAAAGTTGTTATTGCTTAAGCACAGGGTCATAGCATCAGGTTGGTTCTGTTAAAGGTTCTGATAGTGCTAAGAGGACATTTTAACAATGAGAAGTGCGAAGTATTGAAAGTGCAACAGCCTGCTCCATTCCTGTGCTATTTAAATAACATAGCTGACCATGCCCTCCTCAGTTTTGAATGAAATAGAAGGCAGTTTTCAAGGAAGAAATAGTGTTGTTTTGGGATGTATTCTTTTTAACAGCTCAAGCTCTACNGTACTTGCAGTAATGGAGCTAATCCTTCCTTTGAGCTTGAAGTTCCTCAGTAAAGGAGCAAGTGTTAAACTCTCCAGTGAAACAGCACTTGTTAAATTCTTTCTGGGATCGGCACATATAAAAGTTGAAGTTACGCATGCAGTGCCCATTTGAAGATACTTTGCTGTCCAAATCCCTGCCCAGAGCAGTTGTGTGTCAAGCAAAATTCTTAACTGGAAATGAGTTGGTTTAGATGGGCTGTATTTGAAGTATGTTTTGAGAGTTGTATTCCTGTACATATTTAGGTGTTTTTTAGCAAAGCCAAGTATGGTGTACAGACTAGAGCTCAGTCTATTGTAATTTTTATCCAAAAGAGTCAGCGTTCTTGAGTGCAGGAATGAAAAGTACAAATGCAAAAGAATAGGGTTATTAATTCTAAGAAGTATTGGCTGAGTATTGCAGTGGGTGATTTAAAATAATTGTCCAGATGTGGGTAGGTTGGCCTTCCTCCCTTGGGTGTGTTTGAGGGCAAGGCCCAGTGCCAGTGCTGATGTTGCAGTTGTTGAGCTGTTCCCTTGCTCAGCGGCGTTTCTTTCCCTGCAGGCAGAAGTGGCCTGGCGTGGCTGGCGTGCGGCCCCCAGCTGGAGGTGGTGAACTCGGTGACAGGAGAGCGGCTCTCGGCGTATCGCTTCAGCGGAGTGAACGAGCAGCCGCCCGCCGTCCGCGTGGTGAAGGAGTTCTCCTGGCAGAAGAGGACGGGACTCCTGGTTGGGTTGGAGGAAGCAGAGGGAAGTGTTCTCTGTCTGTACGACCTTGGCACCTCAAGAGTGGTTAAAGCAGTTGCTCTTTCAGGAAGGGTATGTATGTTTTCAGGGAAATGAAGGTTTGGAGTTGTTTGGTTCTGCATAACCCTGTTTTAGGAAAAGCTTTGGAATGTCTTTTTGAAGGTTGTATGTTTTCTTTATTGTATTAACATATTGTCCGTTCAGAGTACCCAGCCAAGAGAGCCTTTTTCTCAACACCCCTTTCTGCATTTTTGTCATTTTTGTTTTAAGGCTCTAAGGACCACCATGTTTCTAGTATTATTTTCCATGTGGGTTTATAGTGATTGCATGTTTCAGCACTGCCACGTGGTATTTTCCCAAATGTTACTGATTTGTATGAGGCAGAAGTGCAGCATTTAGATTTTTGGAAGACTATGCAGAGCTAGTAAAGATTCATTTAGAGCCTATTGTACAATGAAAAAAAAACTTAAAAGAAAAATATTAGAAGTAGAAACCCTTGAACCTGACCTAATTGCGCAGCAAGATGTGTTCTGTATCTCCTCATCGCAGTCACTAAGACTTGGAACGCAAGAATTTGAATAATCAAAATACTTCTGTTAGTCCTCTGAGCAGCAGAGAAGATTAAAAATTTGATTTGAATCATAGGCATTCTGAAAGAAAATAAAGTTGCCTGAATACATGTAGATACTTCTAAGATTGGAATTCATCTGTTGAAGATACAAGGTGAATTGTGTAGCAGGTGGCGAGGCAGGGCAGCCATAAGCAAGTGCTTGATACAGGAGAGGAAAACTTCAGGGGGCCTATGATTTTGGATATTTTCCCCCACTTCTGGGGGTAAATAACCTATATAAAAAGATGGACTGCCTTGTGACACTCACTTGTTTGTTTCAGACAAACCTTTATTGCTGATGTAAAGCTGTCTGCTTTCATGGTGGTGCATTTGTAAGAGGCCAGAAGATAGGCCCTGTTGTTGTGTTATCCAGCTTTAGTGCAGGAGCCCTGGTGTGGTTGTGTCTCTGCCAGAGCAGTCAGTCTTGTCCTGGGTGTGCTGAGGGGTCTGTCTTCACCTTGTGCTGAGGTCATGGAGAGTGCTTGGCCTATCAGGGAGCAGAGAGAGAGCTCCTGCCTCAGGCTGAGCAGGTTCTTGTTTGGTTCTTGCTGTTGGTTTAGGCAGCCTTTTACAATTTTTCTTAGCATCTGTAACAGTGCTGGTGTGCATTTAAAATTTTTGTTGGATATTATCAGTCAAAGTAGGGACCAGCATAGATTTTAGTAAGCCAGCATCTCTCTCCAACCCTTTCTAGGAATGTTTCATTCCCATGGAAATCTTATCCTGTATTTCCTTTCCTGTTTCTGATGTGCTAATGCTGGTTTCCCTTCTGAGGATTTCTCCTGAGCCTGTCAAAGAGCTTTGGCATTAACCTGCAGTTCCCTGCAGGTGACAGCCATTGAACCCATCAGCAATGACGGTGGAGCCAGCGTGAGCACCCGGCACCTGCATCAGAGTCTGCGATGGCTCTTTGGAGTGGCAGCAGTGGCCACAGATGTTGGCCATGTCCTTCTGGTTGACCTTTGTTTGGATGATTTATCTTGCAGTCAGAATGAAGTAGAAGCATCGGGTAAGCTGCAGTTTTTAAACTTGAATTTAGAATTGAGAACATTTGTTCCTTTCCAAAAGCCAGCTTGTGCACCAGTGAAGATCCCAACGTGCTGAGTGACTACTGCCATTTCTGGCATTGCTGACTGCAGATGGCAATTGGACATCATGTGGTCCTGAACTGATCAAAAAATGGGAGTGGCTTAATACTGCTCCTGATGTTAAGCAGGCCTCTTGCTGCCCACATCCCTTTGTCCCTGTGATTCCTGCCAGTGGAGGTAGGAATTTTTCCATTAGAGTCAGTGCAGCTGCATGTCAATGGTATCATAATTCTTGGGAGTGTTCTCTTGTTTCCATTAATGACTTGGGGCAGGCTTTATGCTTGTCTTTTAAAATAAATCTGCTTATCAAAAATGCTGCATTTGGGTGAATGAATACTGCAGTTTGTGTTTTCAGATTGCATACACTGCTTTGGGTGTTGTAAGAGTGGCTTCAGGAGTTTGTGTCCCTTCAAGTAGCTTCCTCATGATTCCAAACTCTTGATTTATAGGGTTCAAGAAGAATTTGACTACAGTGGTTACATTTTACCCAGTTTTGCCATAGGACCTTTTCATAGTTTTGAAATAGGACCTGTTGCATTGGGTAGTCCTTCTGTTCTCTGAATGGGTGCAGAAAAACAAATAGCAAAAAAGGTTCTGTAGAAATGGGTGTTTTGCCTGGCACAGTGGAATTAGATTATATACATTGTATAATCACATCATTTTAAAATGCAACGGAAGTGGCATAATGCATTCATTTCTTGCCTGCTTTTATGTGTGTAGATCTAGAAGTTGTCACCAGAATTCCTGCTGAAGTTCCACAAAGAAGAGAGGCTGTGACCAGGGAAGGGAGGCATCTCTGTTTTCAGTTACGAAGTCCTTCAGGAACAGCAGTATCAACCCTGTGCTACATAAGCAGAAGCAACCAGCTCGTTGTGGGTTTTTCTGATGGTTACTTGTCACTTGGGAACATGAAAACTTTGAAGAGGGCGTAAGTAATCCTTTCCACTTGGTCACATTTGGAGGTGCAGGGGTCTCAATCTTTCTGCTTTAGGAAATAGATTAATTTGAAGAGCACTTTTTTTCTGTGAGTGGGATGTTTGGTATAACCCTGGAGTGTTCAGAAATCCTTGTCTGAGGTAACAACTCATACATGGTTTAATTGCAGTGCCTTCTCTGCAGTGGACTACAATTGAGTTCTTATGCACCTGTGGATAGAGGTCTTATGGAAAGTACCATTCCAAGGCATTGATGTACATAAACCAAATTTTCCTTGGAAGCGTTGGAGATGAGAATAAGAAGCATGTAAATTTAGAAACAATAGTAAAATTAAGAAATTACTTAAAATCTGCTGAAGAGCAATGTCACTTTAAATACGTGGCAAAATTCAGATTGGGGTTTACTTTAACAAAATGGCAGTTACTCACCAAAAATTACTGATACATAAATAGATAGCAGAGCCATAATTAGGTGTCAGGAAAAGATTGTGAAGGTACAACTAAGGTTCAGAAGTCTGAAAGAAAAAGTTAATTACAATGTCCAAATAAAGAAATGAGAAGCCCCCTGTGTTTGTTGTTTTAAATATGTTCAGTTTTACTACATTTTAATTTCAATATTGAAGAAGGCTTCAACAACAGGAACAGTGTTTTCCCCAGCAGCTGAACTAATAATTTCTGTTCTTCCTCCTCAGGCAGAGGAGGACATAAACAGAGGTTATTGCTTTGAGGGACAGAAATCTCCTCACCTTGACTGCTGCATAAAAGTTAGTCACTTGCTTGACTCCATTATTTGTCTTTTCTATTCTTTTTTTCAAACTTGTAGGCACTACACTCAGCTTGGAGGAGGAAGGATTCCTGTCTGTGCTCTTACTTTTCAAGAGCCTGAGAGTGATCTTCAAAATTGTTGCTACTTATGGGCTGTTCAGTCTACACAACAAAGGTGAATAAAAATTACCGTAAGGCACTGATTTTGCCTTTTTTTTTTTTTTTAAATATTTGTTCACATAGTTATCCCTAAAAGAGGACGATGACAGTATTGCTGGTTGCTTCATGAGAGCTTCAGAATTCTTTGGAGTCCTGGTGTGCCAGTTCAGCTTCCCTGGCAGAAAAAGAACAGTGTTCAGCAAACAAATCAATGGTTTCCAACTGGGATAAGGAATAAGTCAGAGTGTGGAAGGGTGCACTGCATGCAAGGGGGACTCTGGAACTTGGGTGGGAAGGGGACAGACATACCTCTCTCTCTCTCAGCATCAGCAAGCTTCTTAGTCAGCCCAGCTATTCATAGAGTGGCAGCCTTCTTGAGCCTGACTTCAAAGCAGTTTTCATGGAGAACGCTTGCTTTACTGTGAAAAGCTATTTCCAACAATTTTAGGTCCATACATTTTCCCCTGAAGCTGTTGGTGTCAAAATTTCCTCCTTTATGTTTTACTGGCTAAGTATGACGACTTATCATGTTTTGGGAAGCAGTGTTTTTCTTTTCAGCAAAAGCATGCTCTTAAGTTAGTTTCAGTCTAATCTAATAAAATGATAATGAGGATTGTAAAGCAGCTTTGTAATCAAATCTCTTAATTTATATCTTTTTCAGTGTAGGGAATGCTGTGAATTTACATCTGTTGCAGTTAGCATTCGGTGACAAGAAAAATCTGGCGTCAGGACAAGTCATGTATGAGGTAAGACAGGCCTGTATGTGGGAGATGAAAAGATAAAGTTCTCCTAAGTATCAGTTAAGTTGGCTTTTTGCATATGAATGAAACCTGATTTCTAGTCATTAAAATTAATGCCTGAGTATATGTAATTATAGTGCTTTATCTTATGGAACTGTCCTTTGGTGTGATCAAGATCTTGTTCAGATCCACATCTTTTATTAAAATTGATTTTATCTTTAGTCATTTTATAAGAAAGATGAGATTCTTTGCTTAGCCTTCATGTTAGTTTTTCAAAGAGATGGTTTTGATTTTTCATAGCTACTGTGCATGTATATCTGTTATTTCCAAAATTCCTGAATAAAATAGAATAGAATGTGCCTGCTTCAGGACAAATTTTACCATTTTTTCTTTTCAGTAATGAAAGACGTTTTATTCTATTAATTTATTTTAGACACCTTTGATATTTATTTGCAGCATTTCCTGGAACCATTAAGAGAAAGCTTGTCTCTTCTCAGATTAGATGAATTAAATGTATAGAATGAGAATGCATTGTTTCATGCCAGTTCATTTTAGATCTCTGAAAGTTTAGGAAACTTGTTTTTTTGTTTGGAAGTGGTTTTGCTGTTTTTTAGTTTGGTGTTTTGTTGGGGTTTTCTTACTGTAAAGCTGCAATTTGTCCACAATACACACACATTCACATGTTGTATGGTAGACAGGTTAAATGAGGGCTGTACTTGAAAGACAGTATTTCAGTTAATGCTTCCTTAGAAAATGGTGGTGGCAGAGGTTCAGGGCCATCCTTTCTGTATATCTATTTCTGTGTATCTGTTTCTTTCTTTCTCAAAGAAATTTGCTTGCTCTGTACTAATTTGGGATCTTAAGCACATTGTCCATGTTCATGCCATGTCCTCTTCATAAGGAATTGAGGGATATTTCCCTGATAAGAGCTTATGTGGTTTGAAAGAAGGTTTTAAATCTCTAGGAAGTTCACATTACTCGTTACTAGAGAGATGACTGTTCACTCTACTGATGTGCCTATCAATAATGTCTCGTGACAGATCTTTAGCTGCTGTAATGTCAGGTTCTGTAATCAAAACATGGAGCAAAGGCTTTGTGTGAAGATGTGTTGCATTGTTTTAGATGTCTCTTTTTAAGTATATACTCATGTTTGTAAAGACACCTTGATGATGCAAGAAATTCTGCAAAACATGTTTAGATCTAGACTAATGTTAGGGAAATGCTAAATTTTGAAAATGTGCAAAAGCCTTTAGAGCCAAACTTGCCCATTATGACTTGACACTTAATTCTCTTGCATGTCAGATGTAATTCCTATTGATGAAAAGCATACAGTAAAATAAGCGTATTATATCAGATATTTGCATTAATTAATATTTAGATATAATGTATGTTGTTATTTCAAAATTGCCTTTCCTCTCTTCATTTTTTTTCCCCCAGGGTTTTGCATACTGTGTCAAACTCTTCAGTTTAGATCTCACTGGTGGAATCTTTCCCTGGAGAGGGCAGACCAGCAATACTAAATTCCTCAGCTGTCAGACCATAGAGAAATTTCGCAACCATGCTGACAGAGAGGATAGCGTTAATGAAGGTTTGTTCTGATGTGCCTGCTTCGTTATTCTAAA
This sequence comes from Dicaeum eximium, assembly GCA_013396995.1. Taxonomy (NCBI): domain Eukaryota; kingdom Metazoa; phylum Chordata; class Aves; order Passeriformes; family Dicaeidae; genus Dicaeum; species Dicaeum eximium. The sequence goes on from VWZP01001120.1 coordinate 25,802, forward strand.
CTACATGGGTTGGAAATCTAAGCAATGGATGCTGTTCTATTCCCACAGTCTTAAAGTCTTACATATTCGTCTAGCTGACCTTGTTGGGCTTATTAAAAAAAAACTGTGCTTAAGTTATGTGAGAGTTCTTATCTCTCTGAGCATAATTCTTTAAGGGAAAAAGTAGGTTTTATTTTATATCTGCTGGGATGCTAGAGCAGTGTATGGGGTCATCTGTACAAGGCTGGTCAGTCAGTTTGTTCTGCCAGTTGTCTTCATTGAACAGTAAGATCATTCTATTGCTTAGTCTATTGCTTAGGAGTGTTACCTCATTTTTTAAAAATCCTGCTCAAACTTCTGGCTGCATGCAGTGTGCATCCAGTCAGTCGAGTTCCCAGGGCTCAGAACTGGGGCCAGTCCAGTGAAATATCTTCATCAATGATCTGAATGAGGGGATTGAGTGCACCCTCAGTAAGTTTGGGACAACACCATCTTGGACAAGAATGTTGATCTGCTGGAGGGTAGGAAGGCTCTGCAGAGGGATCTGCACAGGCTGGATCAATAGACTGAGGCCAGTTGTAGGAGTTTGAAACACCTCTTGCAGTGCTACAGGCTGGGAAAAGCGGCTGGAAATGTGGCTGGTGGAAAAGTACCAAGGTGTCCTACATGACAGCTGGCTGAATACAAGCCACTCCACCACATTAAAAAACCCCAAATTCCCAAAATAACAACAAGAAGAAAAACCTTTTCTGTCTCATTATTATCAAGTATGAGGCATGGCAAAATACCTGTTAGTTTTCTGGTGGTTTCTAATTAGATTTTAATCAGAACCTGCTCAAGTTAATTCTTGGCACACATGAGCTTCTGCTGGATGTGTGTTGAGGTTAGCAGTGAAGTTGTCTTCTGAGTTGTGAAGGTAATTGGTATGCGATAAGGCAGTCAGCAGCTGACAAAATTGAAATGGCACAGAAGTTCACAATGAGGCATAGCAAAGTGTGTGAGGATCCCTAGTGATGAACTGAAGAGAGAACAGAAGCATTTTGCCAAACAAACAGCCAAACATACATCTTCTCTTTTTCCTTGCTCTATTAGAGTAAATTATATTCACATACTTTCTTTTACATCTAGAGAATGTATTCTCCCCAGAGAACACAAAACATTCCAATTACTGAGGGAATAGAACATTGGGAATGTTTTACGTTAAATCTTTATTCCTATGTCCTGTTTGTATTTTTAAGTATTATATTATTTATTTAGTCTGATAATTTTATTCTTTTACTTTGACTCTTTAAACTCCCTGTTTAGTCACATACTGAATCATGCTAGCTGAGTGATACAACTGTATAAGATAAATACAAGTATGCTTTCTAAAAATAGCAATCTATGTGTTCCTAGCGTATTTTTCCTCCAAATTATTAATCCAGCATGCAAAACAATTAACAATTGTGTATTTGATTTTGTTTAAAACAAATACAATTTGAATAAGAAAAAGAGGGAGTATGACTGAAGCCTATTGCAGAGAGGGTTGCTATATCATAACGTTTTTATTCCTAGTAAAGTTGTGTTTCATGAGTGAAATAACAGCAAATATCTCATATTTTCTACAAGAAGAAACAATGTTTTGTGTTTGGCAGTAATCTCTCCTGACACCAGTGTATCCATCTTCAGTTGGCAAGTGAATACACATGGTCAAGAAAAACCATCTGTTTATTTGGGTGTGTTTGACATCAATCGCTGGTATCATGCTCAAATGCCAGACTCACTGAGGTAGGTTTTCATTAAGTGGTTTCAATATCCCTCCAAAGGGTTAATTTAAAAATTGCTGTTGAGCTTATGCACTTGTTTTCTTTAAGGCCAGAGGAATTACTTCATGATTGCCCCTATTTTGCACTGTGGTCCCTGGATCCTGTAATAAGCGTGACTTCTCCAAGCTTCATTTTGGATATTCTGGTACACGAGCGTAGTCTAAGTCGGGGAGTTCCTCCTTCTTATCCACCACCTGAGCAGTTTTTTAATCCAAGCACCTATAATTTTGGTAGGTATTTCACTGCTTTCATTTGAACAGTGACAAGCTTGAGTGGAGGTCAAATGCTACTTAGTGGTTCTGTCTTGTTCATTGTTTGTCGCACAAAAACCAAAACAAAGAAAGCCCCACACACCTTCTCCAACCTGGTTCCCTTGTCCTGGCAAAGTACTTACTCTTGTGAAACATAGCTGACAGGCTGCTGAGTTTTGGGTTTGGGGCCTTCTGTAACATAGCCTGGGAGAGGAGTGATGGTCATAAAATGAAATGCCTTTGAGCTGAGGCCCAAAGCACAGCGCCTGGGTAGCACTCAAGCTTAAGTTTCTACAGATGGACAATAACTACTTTTTGAGGAAAGTGTGCAAGTGATGTGAGGAAGGAAAGGGGTGCTGGAGGTTTGTCTTTCCAGAGAGCACTATTTAAAGAGCGTAAACTGGTGATAGGTGACAAGGTCTGTCAAATGTTCCTTGTTTCTGCAGATGTGACGTGCTTGCTCAACTCGGGAGTTGTTCACATGACTTGCACCGGCTTCCAGAAGGAGGTGACTTTTTTTACTGTATTGAGAATGTCAAGAGATGAACCTTTCCTAACTTTTCTCTTGCAGTGCTTTGAGTGTCAGAGACCACTTTATGCTCACACTACCCATCCACATGCATAGCTGCAGTCATATCCTGCCAGTTCCATGCAAAGGGATGCATGAGCGGGGATTGAATGGCTAGAAAGGAAAGCAGCATTGCTGTAATAGGAAGAAAGAGTGGGGTGAAAGTTGGGCAAAATGTTTACTTTGTACTGTCTGCGTAGTGTGAAGTTAGGATTTGGACTCCTGATGAACTTGAGAACGGGGGACAGCTTGGAGAAAGTGAGAAGTGATTTAACTGTTTAAGAAGAAATGCAGTTTTTTTTCTCTCAGCCTTGGCCAAACTATAGCTTCTGAGCCACTGCACAGCTTGTGACAAACCCTTTCAAATTAAGTTCCAGCTCACTAAATATTGCAACATGAATCAGCTTCAGCACAAACAAACACAGAAGCGTGATTTAAAGTTGTGTGTTAGGTTTCACTTCTACAGAATGTAATTTGTGTCAGGGAAAATACTTGGGCCTGTGCATTGACAGGCAGGCTGGAAAATACTTCATTTAGCATTGCAAGGGTTGGTATTTTCTTCTACAGGGGATTTTTTTTTAATCGAAACCATTAGTTTGGCTGTTGTTTTTAGGGCAGAACCTTAGTGATGGAAAGCTGTCTTAACCTGTGTGTTTTGATTGATGTTTCAGACCCTGAAGTTTTTGAAGAAATCTGGTCCTTTAATAAGTGAAGCGATTCGTGACAGCTACACTCGGTGTCTTGTAGCTGGCTTGCTGTCTCCAAGACTGGTTGATGTCCAGCCATCCAGTCTGAGTCAGGTGAGTGTACATTGGGGAATCCAGGGAGAAATACATCCATCTTGTCTGAAAGCTCTAAAGGCTTCAGGCAAGACATGACCATCTGAGTTTTATGTGACTTGTAAGCTGCTCTGAGAGGCAGGTATTGACATTGTTTAGCAGAAATAATAATATTCTTAGATCCAAACTCCAAGTTTGATTGGGAAGAGCTCTCTTGGCAAGCTGATCCAGCCCATAGAATGCTTATTTTGCAAGCCTGATGTAGGTTCTTACATTCTGATTAGATGTTTTGATGTCAGCTCTGGTTGGAAAGTAACTTGGGAAAGCAAGAAATTCTATGATGACCTTTCCTGGATTGTGACTATATTGTTCAGAAAGCTGTTATGCATTTGAGCAGGGATTGCTTTTGGATGCTAGAAAGAGAAATTTCAGAATTAGGTCAAGAATCTTGGTTTGGAATTTCGTTTGCCACTCTAAGCAGTATTTGGCATCTTTCCTTGTCTGAAACCAGACTCCAGAAAAAGATGGAAGTATAGCATACACTTTCAAATGACAGAATGTGTAGAAGTGTCTTTGAATGTAAATTTTTTACTTAAAAGGCAAACATATTTTTAAATATGTTTTTAAAAAACTAGAGACAAGGAGAAAAAAGAAAAATGTAAAATTGTAGGCAGGATCATGTCACCTGAATGAAATGTCTGAACACATGTCTGTGGCTGGAATAAGCTACTACATTATTTCCCATGTGTGTGCATGCCTGTGCATTATTCTTCTCAAGGACTGCCTTGGCATTAGAATACAGTATTTGAAATTTCAGGCTAATAGAAGTGAAAAGTTTCACTTCTTTATGGTACTTTAACAATTGTAACTTAATGTTTTGGCTGTTGAAGCTGCTTCATGTCTTGCTAGTCTCAGGAGCTGCTTGGCCTCAGCTTCACTGTTTCCATGCAAACGCAGTCGTGTTTGCTGTGTCCCTTCACGTGTTCCTGATGGCAAAGGGGTGTGCATAAAGTGCATAATGGATGTTACTGCAAATAGTTAATTGGGACTCAGTAAATGAAGCCTGAAACCCCAAGGCACAGAAGTAGACATTAGAGCTATAGTGTTTGGAGTTGAAATGTGAGAGGAGAACTTTCCTGTGTTCCTCAAAGCAGCAAGCAGTCCAGGCTGTGGCTAGAATTAAGAAAGAATCAAGAATATGGAATTAGTTGCGTTTGCACCAGTGGACTTTGTGATGTTTGCATGAGTATCCAGTTAGAAACAAACACTTCTATGGAGGCCCAGGTATGCAAAGGATGTGAGGTTGTGATTTGCTTTTGTCTGTTCTGTTCAGGAGGAGCAGTTAGAAGCTGTGTTGTCAGCTGCTGTGCAGACAGGTTCTTTAGAACTTCTGACGGGATGCATTAAACACTGGACTTCTGAAGGTAATGCTCCCTACATTTTTTCTGTGTTGTGTCTCTTTTGTTTAGACATTGTGGCTTCATGTCTCTTTTGTTTTCTTTTTAAAGAGCAGCCAAGTTCTGCTGTAAATTTACGGTTTGTTCTTGAGTGGACGTGGAACAAAGTGATCTGTACAAAAGATGAACTGGACCAAATATGTGAGTAGTGGTGTAGTTGTTTTTGAAACCTTGAGTCATTCTTTGTAAAGGATCTTCTTCAGTAATCTGCCAGTGTATGCTACTGGTTCTTGGGGTGGTTCTTTAAGTCTCTGGTGGTTGTTTAAGTTTGGAAGGCTGCAGTTGCTGTGCTGAGTGATGATTTAATATTTGTCCTTGACAAGGTGTTCCGCTGTTTGACGGCTCCTGCAACTTCATTGACCCACAGACATTACAGTCCCTTCAGCACTGCCAGCTGCTTCTGAGCAACCTCAGCACAGTCCTGAACTGTTTTCTCACAGAAGCCCGAGAGCTTACTGAGAAAGGTTGGTGAAAGCACTGCTAGGCCTTTGGTCTGATGGTTAAGATTTGGAAGGATGCTTGGGTTGTAACTGTGGAGACAGGAGCCGTTGTTGTTTTGGATGGCTGGGAGAGGGTTAGGTTGAGATGGGAGGAGAGGCTTAAATGTGAGCAGTTGAGACTTGGATTTAGGACACTTTGAGTTGAGGGGAGCAGCTTGTTGTGGAGTTGATGAGGCTGGGTAGGGGAGGTTGCACTGATTCAGCACTGAAGTGAGTAATTGCCTGGGTGGCAATTACAGCAACTGAGTGTGGTGATGTTGAGAAGCATTCCTAATTGTTAGCTAGCAATTGATAGTTATGTGCAAACTGCTGGAAAATAGAAAGGTAACCAAAGTTATTAACTTGTAAAGCAATTTCCTTGAGTTTTTTAGCTGTTGATTTTATAAATTATTGTTGGCATATTGAGGGTAAAAGAAGACTCGCTTTGCTAAAGTAAAAATCTCTACTACATGAAAGCAAATGTTGTCTTCCTGAGTATATTGGATAGTTTAGGTTTTTTTATTCCAATTTTAATCTTTAGTGATTCTGTTTCTTTGTATTGATTGGGATTTTTTTTTTGGAGGGGGGGCGAATGGTGGTTTTTTCCTTCAAATTCGTAAGTGATCCAACGGGACAACTACAAAGACAAGTTTCTACTGTGTTTGTTTATACTTTCTATTTGTTCTGCAAAGGGAGTTTTGTAAAATGAATGGAATTGCAATACTGAAATAATGTTTTGCCTTTTTTTCAGGTTTTTCAGACTTGACAAATAAGCAGGTTGTAACCAGCCTCATTTCTTTGTATGCACAACTGGTGATCTGGTTCTGTCGATCCAGTCTCCTTCCCGAGGGTTTAGGTAAGCAGAACCTGTAGTACAAGAACACTTGTTTTGAGAGCAAAAGCAGTACCTGCATGTTTTGAACCTTCTGTTTATGGCTCAAGCTGAAAGTACACCTTGGAAAATCTTAATTGAGACACCTTATAAATTCCATTGTCAGCCTTAATCATTTTACAGATGCTCACATGCAAAAAACCATTGCCTTTAAGAGTTGTTTATTTAGGAGTAACCTTGAGCTTACCCTACATGTTCTGAAAGCTGCATTAACTGCAAACATGAAACTGATCTTAAGAAAGAGTAATTGAGCCTTTTGTCTAAGTTCTCTGTTAGCAAAGGCACAAACAGGATTGGATTCTTTGAGAGTTGGAGGCTTCTTGAGGTTGTGTGGTTTCTGTCTGTCTGGTACAAAAACATGGTCTTACTTCTTTAACTTGCTTTTACTTTATCACCTGTAGATGATCCCATGCATTTGTCTAGACCTTTCTACAATTACCCTCTGATTCAGAGCTACTATACGGGTCACCGACAGAAACTCGAGCATTTATCAAGGTAAGACTTAGAGGGAATCTCTAGAGATCTGCCACTGTTAGTCTGTGTGGGAGTGGTTATTTTTGCAGTCTTGCTCCTTGGCATTACACGTAACAGAGCAAGAAAGCAAACCTGGGACCCAAAAGGTCATTGCAACTCTTCTCTTGGATTTGTGCTTTGGACTCCTTAATTAATAAGTTCATTGTGAGCTAAGGATCATCTTTCCTCTGAGTCAGAAATCTGTGACACTGCGAGGCTGGGATGAGTGTTTTATTCTGTCCAAGCCCTTGCTCCCTTTTGTTGCAGAGGAGAGTGGGATTCTGACTGCTTGATGATTGATGGGATGGTTTCCCAGTTGGGAGAGGAAGTGGAGAAGTTGTGGCGGAGAGATGAAGGCGGCACTGGGAAATACCCACCTGTTAGTTTACATGTGAGTGTTCTGTTCACTGAAAACCCCAGCAGCAGCAGCAGTCCCCTAAAGCCAGTGATTGTGAAAGACAGGAGCATTAGAAAACCTTTCACTCTTTCATTTCAGGCACTGCTGGATCTCTATTTGCTAGAAAGCATTGAAGAAAGCGACAAACATGCAATTGTATCCTTTCCAGATTTTGTTATTGCTCCTTCAGTGTGTGCACACAAATGTTCTTACATACTTGTCACCTGTGTGGCTAACAACACTTCTAAATTTATGCTTAAAACACAGTGTGAGTAAACACATTTAGAATAGAATAAAGTCCTAGACAGAAGCATTGCTTAATTTCTTTCTGGATTGGCATTTTTCTGATTTCTTTTTTTAAGTGTTTTGTTGGAAGGTCTCTTCTCATATGAGAGAACATGTTCTCTAAGTTGTATTCAAGATAAAAACCTTGCTCAGTTCTTCTCCATTTTTAACAGTTACTAATTTTTAAGGCATCCCTGTATGTAGCATATGACTGCTTGTTAGAATGCTGCCCTAAAATGTACTGTTTCAGAGCAAAAGGGTTTGTAACAGTGGTTTTCCTGTTGCTAATTGTTGCCAAAATAATTTGTCTCCCAGCCCAACTAACAGTGTTAGCTGTTCTTTTATGTAAAAATTGCAGGCACACAGAAAATTAATTGGGCAGAAGCCTAATTTTTAGGCTGTTGGAACATGCAGAATTACCTCTGTTGTTTGTTGACAAGACCAAGAGTGGAGCCTGGAGAACAAAGGGGTTAAAATGGCTGTAGTCCCAAGCTGCCTTACTCAGACATGTCCCTAACATGGTATGTCAGAAAGGGAAGATGACACTGAGTGAGGGATCCACATGCAGTTTTAAACACAGTTTCAATCAGTCAGTGCTAAGTTCATTTTAAGGGCACCATAATTTGTGTTGTTTTGTGAAGTCAGGAAATGAAGAAAACAAAACAGCTGTAGAACTTGTTTTCTTTAATAATTAAGCATTGGAGGTTGAAGTGTGTTGTGTTGGTAGCTTCGCTGACGGAAGCAGAAGCCTGGGTTTGTAACAGCATTATTTAAAATCCCAATATCTGCCTTTTTGATTGCCTTACAGAAATCCACAAGTGTTTCTTTCTGGAAGTTTATTCAGAATGTTGATTTGTGGTTAGGACCTGATTATTGATACAAGATGTTGCAATATCTTAAAATTCTAAGATCAGTACATTGGGGTGTTCTGCTTTCTACTATTTTCATATTCTTATTTCATTGTTTTGCTAAATGTAATGTGATAAATTTTTGGTCTTACTGATTTATTCACCTTAATTAGATACTCTCAGACAATTTACTTGCTGCTGGATATCATGCAATCCTTTCCAAATAAAACAGAAACTTTACTTGTTTCCTTTCTAACTGCCTTTGCTATCCCTTGGGGTCTTATTAAACTGATTCGAGGTTTTTGGCTTCTCGATCATAATGATTATGAAGTAAGTATGAAACAGCTGAGTTAAAAACACATTGCACTACAGAGATGTAATAAATAAAAATTATTTTTTAAATTGGTACTTGGGTATAAGCTGCGCTTGGAGCATTAGAAGCTTTTTTGTAACTGCTCTGACATCTTCAGCAATAAGTTAGGATTTCAATTTTTGTTTTAACTACTTTCACAGAAATTGATTAAAACAAAGGTGTAATCAACATAAATAATGCTTAATATTTGAATTTTCAAAGCCATCTGTTTTAGGAGGTGTTCAGCAGATTGGTTGGGCACTGTTTCTCAAAGAGTGTTTTGAGTACTTGAAGCATGGAAACTGTGATGGAAGCAGGAAGATTTGAGACAAAAGACTGCAGGACTGACGTTTCAACCTGTTCCTCCTAATGCTTTAGGTTGTTCTTTACCTGTCACCTTACCAATAGCATCAATTTGTTTGTTGAGTAACTTATTATTTAGTAATGTATTTATAAGAAGGGATGTTTGTACACAGAGTTTTGTTAACTTAAAATATAAATTGTTCCTTTTAAGACATTCACATTTTTATGGCTGATTTTTTTCCCGCAAATACTGAAGAATTTTTACTGACGTGCTGGATCAAGTACTTTGTTATTTAGGCATCTAAGTTTGTTTAAGGCACGTCCAGCCTTGCCGCAGAAAGTTTGGACTGTTTGTTGCATGGCTGTGTGTATCTATGGTAATGAAGCTGCTCTCAACTTGTCCAGAATTCCCTGGCCCTGCTGTTCCATCCGGCTACAATCAAGACGGTGTCGTGGCAGCACATGAGGATAATCCAGTCCCTCATGTGCCAGGGAGAGCACCGGCGAGCCCTCAGGTACGTGCAGATGATGAAGCCGTCGATGTCCAGCAGCAGCGAAGTGCGGCTCTTCCTCACTGTCTTGTTGTCCAATAGGTAAGGAAATCTCCCGCTGTTTTGGCATTCAGATACTGGGAAATGTGGAGAGCTGGTGATACAAATGGGGCTCCCCTCCATTTCCTTTGAGCTCTGAATGAATGGCATCACTGTGGGGCATCTTTTTGGCTCCAGTGTTGCCAATCCTTTCTATGTCCAAACCCTTAACTGCAGGTGCATGGTGGAGGCTTGGGGTCTGTTGCAGCAACACAGCACAAAGTTAAACATAGAAGAGCTGCTAAAGCACATGTATGAAATCTGTCAGGAGATGGGGCTCATGGAGGATTTGCTGAAGCTGCCCTTCACAGACACGGAAAAAGTGAGTTTGGAGAAGAAACAAAAAAATCTTAATTGTCACTTTGGCAAGAGAAGAGGCAGAATTGTAATAGATGTTTTGAAATGTGTTATTTCTCCCAGGAGTGTTTGGAGAAGTTTTTACAGGCCAAATCTGGTGTTCACAATCATGAATTCCTCTTAGTCCACCATCTGCAGTGTGCCAACTATATCCCAGCACTCCAGCTGAATCAGTCCATGAAGGCCAATCTGACGGTATGGCTAGCAGTCCTACTGAGTGTGCAAGTTTCTGTTGTGTGACTGATCACTTGCGATAGTCCTCAAGAAAAATACTGCTTTGTCTTTTGTACCATTATTTGAAAGACTAGGAATATGTTCCTAAATGACAAGTTACAGCTGATCCTAAAAGGTGGGTGAAATAATTTTACTACTGCGAAGTGCCATGTGAAGTTATAAATTAAATGTTCAGTGGTTGACTCCACTGAAAGTTTGTTTGTATCTTAGGAAAAAACAGGTATCTTTTCTACCATCCCATCTCTTCATTCAGATCCTCAGATCCCTCTGTTATGTATGATTTAACTATGGAAGTTATTTGTGTCACGTTTTTCTGTGGAATAAAGAATATGTTGTATGTCATGTCTTGATCTTGCTTTTACCTGAGAGCAGTCTGGATCCTCGACAGGTCAAATATGTGTAGTGGGGTTTAGTTGTAGTTTTAGGATTTTTATTTTCTCAAATTATAGCGCAAGCTCTCTGATTCTAGTAGTTTTATGACATAAATTCTAACCTATGTTTCTCAAAGTATCCAGATTAAATTTTGTGTTATGTGAACTTCTTTTAGGGATCTCTGATGCATGTGTTGTTTTTTGAAAATGTATTTTTCCAGTAAATCAAACTTAAAAGGTAGTCTTGGAAAGTTTAACTCCTGTATGTGAAAACTGTGTTCCAGACAGAAGCTGTGTGTAGGTAGATTTTCTTAACTTGTTTTAATTTTCCCATCATTTTGTCCAACATAATTTGCAGTTGCCGTGTGTATTCAGTAATCTCAGACATCTGTATTTCATGATAACCAGGGGAAAGCCTGCTTTTCCATAAGCCATTTGAAAATTGCAGGTGTTAAGAAGTATGTAAGAATAAGGATCTGCAAAGTGCCAGAGTCCTTTTAACTAGGAGGTTTATGTTCTACTTTTATTCCAGTTTTCCTTGCTCTTACCCAAAACTACTAGGTGAAATTGGTGTGTGCTCCCGGTGGAGTTTGCTGTGGCTCTGTGCAGTGGATTTGTTCATCTTTGTCTGTAAAGTAAATTTAGGCCCTAGCTAGGCAGAGAGAGTTCTGTGCAATGAATTTCTGGTAAATTGTTAACTTCTTGCTTTACACATTTCCTTTGTCAGACTGATCGTGATCCTCGCTTGAGAGAGAGAGCAGTTGCCAGAAATTCTCTATTAGACCAATACGGCAAGATCCTTCCCACAGTTCAAAGGAAGCTGGCAGTAGAGAGAACCAAGCCGTACCGCTTGCCTTCATCAGTCTTAAGAGAAGGTAACTGTAGAGAAGGGAGAGGATGTGCAGCTTGCCATGACTGTGATTACACAAGGCTGATACTTTCCCTTCTTGCTTTACAGTCCCAAGGCCAAAGCCTTTATCAACAGCAGCAAGGCAGGCTAATGCAGGAAATGTGCATACAAGAACAAGTTTTATCACTAAAGTACTGTCCAGACTTAAAGAAGCATGGCTAGCAAACAAGACAATCGGTTTCTCAGAATATAATAAGTAAGCATCCTTTTCACAAAGTTTAGCCTTGTTCTATGTGTTTGAGAGGAGAGAAAAAGAAATCTGTTTGAAATATGTTAGTGTCTTGGTGGGAAGATACATGTGAATACACCTCTTTTTCGCTTTTTTGTACGTAAAATTGGTAACATATGAGACACAATTCATCATAAGTAATATTTGGATAAACATATTTTTCTGCTATGATAATCTTAGTTATGCAAATACATGTATTTGCATTATGGGAAATGTGCTTACAGAGTTTAAGACAGCTGAAACTAAAGCTTTAACTATCACCAAGCTGCTGGTGTACAGACTTGAACAGAAGTGCCTGTCACTTATTTGTGGGCCTAATATATCACCCCAGCAGTGAAGGTTCACCTGTCTTTCTTGTTCACTGAGTGTTTTTGTTGTCATCTGAGATGATGACAGCACGCTTTTTTTCATTTATTTATTGATGTTCTTAGTTTAAAATGTGTGTTTTAACAGGTTGCTGAATTTGGTGGTTCGTCCGGTTCCTTCCCGCTCGGTGGCACAGGATGAGAGCCAGCAGTCCCCGTGCAGAGCTTCTACTTCTTTTGTGGCATCCAGCCCCCTGAGATCAAATACACCTCGCCCCAGCTCCCAAAAGAATCTGCCAAGAGCATCAGAGCTGAGTTTACTGGAAACCCCTCTTGTGGTCAAGGTTTGTATTTTAAAAAGTCAGTAGCAACCACCAAAACCGGCAGGTTGTGAGCTTTGTTTAAAATGAAACCCCTGGATTCAATTTGTGAGAGCTTTTTGGCAAGCATGTAGTTACTGTACACAGAGTCCTTTTGGAAGCAGTAAAATGGCAACAGAGCGAAAGTTTAGTTTTCAGTTAACTGCAGTGGTCACCTTGTCCCACAGCTTTGAGAAATACACTTGTTTTTATTGCATGGAACGAAGTTCAACCTGGACTTTTCAATCTATACTTAGATGCTTAAAGATGCAATTTGTAGCTTAACCGTGTCATTATTTAGAGTGCTGAGTAGCTTTGTGTAGTTTGATGTGCATTTATACAAGGAAGAAGTGTGCTTCAAACTCTTAATCTAGTCACCTGAATGACAACTAAGCAATGGCAGTGATGTCAGTCTCTGTCAGATGCAGTGACAACTCTCTGCAGCAGTTTTGCTTATCAGTTGTTTTGTGTTAAACTGCATTTCCAGTCACTGCCATCAAACTCTTACCACACGCAAAGCAGTAACACCTGACATGGCCCCTTGGTTCTGATCTTTTTGTCTTTGCCTACCTGAATGAAATCATTGCCATCTCCCTAAATTATAACCATTTTCTTGTTAAGAAGTATCATCTATACTATTGAATTAGCTTAATCCTTCTCCTTTCTGACTCTTTCACTACAGTAAAACATTTCTGACCCAGGAAGACCTGAACACTGCTACATTAAGATATGTAGGTATTTTTACAGCACTAGCCCTTCATTTTGTGTGCAGACTGATTAATTAGTGCAGACATAAGCTGTGGCTGTTGCTCTGTTGACTGGCATCTGGAATACAGTAACTGAAAATGCTGCCATGTGGAGTAAGGGTTGTGTGCCTTTAAAAAGAGCAGTGTAGAAATTGCAAAAATTACTGGGATAGGAGAGAACATGGTAGACAATAAGATGCTAAATTCTTGTTTCTTCAGGGAATTTGAAAAATAACCTTTCAGTTGTTATGACTGAAGCTTTAAGCACTGGGGACCCAATTGTATTTTACCCTGTCAGAGGCAGAATGGGTCACTCTGGCTGTGGAGCAGTGCAGAGGGCACTGCAATGTGATGGTCACCGCTGGTTGTGTACACACCTTGTGTTGGAGAACTGCTCCTGGTCGTGGGTGGTGGCAAATGGTCAGATCTGAACAGAAGTACCAGAAACAGAGCATGTGAGTTGCACACAGGGATTGCTCTGATCCCTGTGCCTCACACACATTAACTCTCAGCTGTAAGGTAGTACAGAGTGTGTTTCAGACTCAGGGGTGAGTAGAAGGGAAAAGCAGCTTTTCAGTGTCTTTAGTTTCTTCTAGCTCAGTGTGAAATTAGTCTGTTTGCTACTAAATAAAGCATTAACAAATGTTTTCTAACTTTAGGTTATTGAAGACAGTGCAGTGACAGCATAAATTTAAGAAGCACCACCTAAACCCCCACCATATAGTGAACTACATCCATAAAGCAATCTTCAATACAGCTATGATACTATAAAGCATTAATTTGTATGTGATTTGCAACAAAATAATAAATGTCAATGTGATTCAGCTGAGGGAGATAGAGACTTTTATAACCTTTATATATATCTCAGAGTAATTTTTGTAGTTTTTACAAGTTCTACTGATACAACAAAAAAAGCCTCTACACAGAAACGGAATTTAATGTATTCACACTCCTGAAAATCATGAAGGCTACCTTTCAAATATTCCTGTGACGCAAGGCTTCCATTGCCCACAAATACAAACCCAGGAATCAGACAGCAGGACAAGACACTTTTGTAATTCTTAGGCTAACAGCAAAAAGCAGGCTTATCAACCACAGTATCAAGTAGTGTGAAACAGGCCAGTGCACCCAGAACCTGGATCACATAAAGTCAGATTCCAAAAACTATCAACAGAACAAGCCTTCTTCTTTACAGAAGCAAAAGCACAATACAGTTCATGACTACTTACCTAACTACAGAAACATAGATCTGCACTAAGAACAATTATTAAATAAAGGAAAGATTAATTGAAGATGTTAATAAAGACATATACCAAACACACATGAGGAATAACTAGTAGCTTATCTGCTAAGGCACTTCTGTTTCCAGGCTGCCTGCTTTACATAGCTACAGAATGGGACAAAGCAAGGCAGCTATGCTTACTTGTGAAGCAGATGCTATAGTGGGTCCATGAAGTAGAAACTTGAACTTGGATGAATGAGATTAAAATTTCAGAATTAGTACCCAAGAAGTTACCAATTTAATATGTCTCTGAATTAACACTCAAAACCCACCCTTTAGGGGTTTGTTCACTACAGCAAATACTATTATAGCTTTCAACTTGAATTTTCTTCTGTTTCTGCTGCAAACAATAGCATATTGAAACTGTTTTATGATTAGGGTTTTGCAGCCAAATGGCTTTTATTAGAGTTAGACCCAGGAAAAGTGTTAGTTCATACAGTTATGTTCTGACTTCAAACTTCAGGCTTGCTAATAACAGAGAACTCAACACCACGCTTGTTCAGGCGATCGATCAATTTTGTTTTGGAGAAGGCAGCTCCTGGAGAATATACGCCACCCCTGTTAGTGAAAATCATAAAGGAGAAACATTAGTGGCACAGTGATTGAGGGACACCTCTTTGTGAAGCTAGAGATGTGCTTCCCTGACTGAGAAGGCAACTTAGTCTGAGAAGAGCGGATAAGGAATTTGGCAGGGTGGTTATAATCATAGGTTCATTTCTGCATCCAGCAAGCTCTATAGAAACCACTCCATTAACTGAACATAAAGACATTGATGCAAAGGCCTGACTAAAAGCCTATGACTACATCTTTTCAAACTGATTGGCTGGTGAAGAGCAAGTGGCTTTAAATCAGCTTGTGGTGAAGCATCTCCCTTACACAGCCAGTTGGGTGAGATAACACCCAAATAAATCCACAGGGCTGATTAAGTGTATTTTCAAAGAGAAACATTTGCACACAGTAGCTTTAAGGGAGAGCAAGCTGCTCAGCATGGGAAAGTACTTACCGTTTAGGCAGAAAAGCTGCATCTTCCAGAAGAGATAGACCTGCTTGAACCATTGCAATTGGTGTAGCAATATATCCAGGCTCTGACAAAAAAACAAAAAACAAAATCCCCCAATGAAATACACTGCATTGAAATGTAGAATGTAATCTTGCTCTTCCCGACAGCTTTCTGAAGAATAATGTCTTTAGTGATCAAACAGCCTTTCCCATTTTAGAAAAGCTTTTTTAACCTAGTAATCAGACCAAGTAGCTGGTGAAATCCTTAAGATCTAATCTAGACAAATAGTGCTTCACATAAAATGGCCTCTAACCACACAACCACTCACTGTGAGTGAGTGACATCATCATGGTGACAGAGGGCTCTCTGACACAGCAAGAGCTTTCCTCATCCTGTGCTTAATTTCAGAATTTTACCATGAAACACTTGCATTCTGCCACATCTCTAGTTATTTAAAGAAGCTATGCTATAGTAACTCCTTCCTGAATGTACATTCTTGCTCTCTCCAAAGTTCAGGTGTTATCTCCCCTCAAGGAATGACCTGAACAGAAGTATGTGATAATTAGAAATTATACCACACAGAACCTGTTTAAGTTCACTCTCAGGGAACTGGAAATTAACAAAGTACTAAGTCCAGGCTGTAACAATAACAACTAAAAGCTATTCTTAAAGCCCTCTTCCTTCAAAAGGTCTGCTCTGCAAAAATGAAAATTAGACCAGGGAAAGTCAGAGGAAAGTGAATGACAAGAATGCAAGTGAACTGGCTATTTCAAAAACCATTTCACAATGAATTCTAGTATCCAAGTTAATACACTGTAAAGGCTGTTGGCTTTGTTCCTGTTGCAAGTGCTTTCAAGGGTGAAAGGGACAGCAGTGCAATCACAAACGTATTCTAGAGCAGGGAATGCTAGGCAAAACACATACCTGGTCCCTTCACTTCAGTGCAGATCTTCACATTTGGTTTGCTATTCTGGGGATCTTGTCCCTCACTGTAACCCTCACCAAAAAAAGTCATTGTAAATGAGGTTCCATCCATCTATAGTGGACAAGACAAGCATGGTCACCAAAAGAGAAACTGACTGCTACCAGGAAAGCACAAACAGTAAATATACGTATCCAAATTCTATATACAGAATCCTGCAAAATTCTATAATCCATTTAAAGATGAGAGGACTTATTTTGAATTACTGCTTAAAAGGTATAATCTGAATTTTTAATTGCTTCCACTTTGTTGCACTGGCCTTTTACTAAAGCCTGTTTGTTCTCTTAGTATTTTCAGTCCTGGGATTTTGCTAATCAGTCTCCCCTGGTCACACTTGATAGAGTGCTCTGAGCCATCTATGGGAATACATCAGGCCCAGCAACATTATCTATTTATTTCTCATAGGAGTTACACATACTTTGATGTTTAAGAGCAGAAGGCATGGTTATTTAAATATCCAATAACTATCTGAACAGGCACACACATCATGTATTTGGGCCTGGGGGGAAGCTCTAAGAGGCGTGGCTGAGGTCACTGGGTCTGTTCAGCCTGGGGGAGACCTCACTGCAGTTACACCTTCCTCGTGAGAGGAAGAGGAGGGCCAGGCACTGATCTCTGCTGTGGTGCCCAGTGACAGGACTCAAAGAAATAGCCTGAAGTTGTGTCAGGGGAGGTTTAGGTTGGGTATCAGGGAAAGGTTCTTCACCCAGAGGGTGGTTGGGCACTGGAACAGGCTCCCTGGGGAAGTGGTCGCAGCACCAAGCATGACAGAGCTCAAGAAGTGCTTGGACAGCGCTCTCAGGCACATGGTGGGACTCTTGGGGTGTCCTGTGCAGGGCCAGCAGTTGGACTTTGATGATCCTTGTCAGTCCCTTCTAACTCAGAATATTCTGTGATTCATTTAGAAATTATTTGTTTGAGGCTAAGCAGTTGACTCCAAATTACTATTCCACAATTACCACAACAAACGTATTCTTTAACTGTAGAAGAAAACAGTCAGTTACCTGCTTTTGAGTTGGTCCTTTCTTTGAGAAGCATCCAGCAGAGAAAAATTCTGGGTACTGTATGAATAGAGGAGAGGAAAAAAAAGAAGACAAAAAAAGACCAACAGTAAATTAGAGGGGGGAAAAAGGTATCTCTGAACACTATATTATTCTGTGTTTTGAAAACTTACTTTTGTCAGAAGTTTTCTTCCAAAGTTAAACTTCACCAGAAAAAGAAACAGCATGCCCATAAACATCAGCTTGATAACAGAGCCAAGACCACCTACAGTCATATAAGCGCCATACTGGACCTGAAGCAAGAATGTACCTTCAGTGATAGGACTTATATTAATTTTCTCCATCAACTGATTTTTATAAATCAATCTATCCCATAAGTAAGATGCAGATGTTTCATACAACATATATCGGTTGAAATAGGGCCTTAAATAATTGTCTTAGTTCTGAGAAACTGTGTGAGGAATGCTTCACTTTATCATTCATTTTGGGAAGACAATGTAACTACATAGTGAAGAGAGAGCAGACATGGTAAACAAGGACAGAAAACTTTACAGAAATATGTGTTTTGGTATCCAATTTCAGCCTTCTTTCCTAGATATTCCTGTTCTCCTCTTTGTGCTTTTCTTAACGAGAGACTGAAATAGCAATGGCAAGCCTTTCTCATTTGTAGCTTCCAAGTGTATTTGTAAAGCACCATCTCACCCTCATCGCTTAACTGATGCCTATGATTCGGCACAGCAGTTATACAGATTGTTGGTGCTCATCTCCTCTCAGGAAGCCATGGAAAACAAAAATTAATAATCTCTTCCACCACCATTACTTCACACTGCATTTACTTCGCACACTGGAGACCCAAGCATCAAAGAAATCTTAAGATGTAAATGGGCAGCATATGAATTCTTTATCAGAATATTTACTACACTATACTGAGCTGGCTATAGCTACCATAGACTACAATAATGATGCTTTTAGAAGCTCTGCTGATACAAGAAGACAAGTCTCTGAACAGAAACAGAATTTAATATATTTATCATGAAGGCTACCTTCCAAATATTTCTGTGGCTCAAGGCTTCTATTCCCTACAAATACATGCCCAGAAATCAGACAGCAGGAGAACCTGACAAGACAACCTCATAACTGTCATGTTAATAGCCAAATGCAGGCTCATCAGCCAGTGTCAAGTAGCATGAAACAGGCCAGTGCACCCAGAAGACGCAGTGTACAAATAAGAGTAACTTACAGGTGTTTGCTGCAACTCAGTGTGCAAATAACGCTGAGTCCTTCTCACAACAGAACTGTCAGATCCCAGGAATGTAATGCAGTACTCCTTGAATTCCGGACTGTAAAAGAAAAATCCTCTGCAAATGAAAAAAAAAATTAAGTCAGAAAAAAAATGTTCCAATCTCCACACAAACTGAAAGAAACTAATCATAATGGCCTTACCATTACCAGTTTCCTCTCAATTTTTGTGACATTATCTCTTTTCATTGAAAGCAAGCAATTCCAAATACATCCCTGGCTCATTCAAAATTCACTACATATATATCACTATATACAATTCACTATATGCACTATATTAAGGATGAATTTGATAATCAGTATAATAGTCCTTTAATTTTTTTTCCTCCATTCTACTAATCACTTCTGAAATCAAAAGTTTCCCATGTCACTAAAAGTCCTTTAGAACACATGAACTTTGAGACTCAGTAAGTGCTGGGGCATGTTGTCTTTTCAGTAATATATGAAAAAATCAGTAAAATTGAACCTATCTTCAATTCTACTAGATGAGCATCTATGTACTTATACTATCCTGAAGTCCTAAATGCATCTTTTTAGTATTTATTACTGTAGCAATCTGTATCATAAATACTGGAACTGTTAGGACACCACATATTCCACATCTTACGCTTATACCTTTTTTTAAGCTTTGCACCAACTACTGGAACAGGGGTGTATCCTATCTGTTTTCGAAGCTTCTTCAGGTTGGCTTCATCTGCAAGGCCATAGACAGCAGACTTCCAGGTCCCATCGTGTACACCAAGACCCTTGTGACATGCCATGAAACAGTAATTAGTTCAGTATTTGAAGGTTTAATGGATTATTTAAATAATGATATTAGAATCACTACATGTATTACAGTTATTACATATAAATGTCACGATGATAGTGCATTGAAATGGTGTGGGTTGACCTTGGCTGGATGTCAGGTGCTCACCAAGACATTCTAACTCTACTCCTAGCTAAGACAGGGAGAGGAGAAAATAAGATGAAAAAATCCCTTGTGGGTCAAGATAAAGGCAATTTAATAAAGTAAAAGCTGCACATGAAGTAAAGGTGTAGTAGTAACAAATGCCTCCCCAGGGCCCTACCCCCACCCTTCTCCTCCTTTCCCTTAGCCTTTATTGCTGAGCACAACTCACACAGTATGGAACACCCCTTGGGTCAGTCTGGGGCAGCTGCCCAGGCTATGTCCCCTCCTAGCAGCCTGCCCAGCCCAGCCTGAGGTGAGGGGGGAATGCTGCAGAGACAGCCCTGGTGCTGTGCCAGCACTGCTCAGCAGTAGCTGGAGCACTGCTGTGTTACTGACACCTCTGCAGCTGCCACACAAAGCACAGCACTGTCAGGGCTGCTCTGGGGAAATGAACTCCAGGTCAGCCGGACCCAACACAATCTTCACCCCTCTTTCCACATGATCTGCAACATACTCGGGACCAACAGGATTCAATATACATCTGTAGCTCTTCTAACCATCTTAGTGTAGTTAATTCTCATTACTGAGAACCAACACTTTGAACTTACGCTATATATGCCTTCATACCCAACATATAGATTTATACGTTCCCATTAACTACTATCCCCTGTTGCTTAACAAACAGATACTACTCTCCCAGTCCATGGGCTTCCTCCACTCCTCCAGATGTTTATAAGAACAAAGTGGTTTGTAAGGCAAGATGGATGCTCATGCCAGGAGCAGTAGTGTTTGGCTGTTGGGCATCAAGACTGACTTGGATCATTGTTGCATTGTTTTAACAACAGCATTGCAATTATTACATATATTACACATTATTACAATTAGGACTTACAGGTATTATCATTACATGCATTAAAATACATTGAAACAACTTTCCCCCCAGCAACAAACAAAAAACCCCAACAGGCTAATACTAGGATTACTGGCAATACACTGTGGACCTGCTAGAGTTTCACTTGTGTAAGAATCCTTCCCACACGTCTGCAAAAGCAGAATAATTCTTGGAACAGCTTACCAGTGCAAAGTGTAGGTAGACAGCTCTGCAAACAGACCTTATAAAAGGGCTTTCTTAGGATACTTTTAGTCTCCTAAAGAATAAAATTCTTAGACTTATCAAAGACCTGCCAGCTTGCTCCTTGGTGTGACTTAATGTAGCAACAGTTATTCTGACGGGTTGTGGTGATGTTATCGCAAATACTCCAGAGTTTCACAAAGGTAGAAATCAACTAACCTCAGGCCCAGATTTCACTGACAGGAAACTCTCAACAGCAGTTAAGGTTCCTGTAATGGAAGGGAAAACATTACTTGGCACAAGCATTCATTAATCTGCAAAGTCAGAGAACACTCTGGTAGACTCAAAACCAGCAGGCCACTGGCATTATCAGCTGAAAAAGCAGAGTGACATCTTTATCGCAAAGCAAAATAATGCAACATTAACATGCACAGCTATTTGACTTAGCAAGTATTACATTTCTTGTGTAAATTACTTCAATACAGGTCACTAGTATTACCTCTATTAATTTTTTCATTTCTCTTATCTAGTTAATGAGATAATGTAAAAAAATTCATTGGAAACAAAAGGAAAGTAATATTGAGAGCCACATTTCGTTTTCCTCCAAGTTTCAAAATAAAGGATGACGTAGGCTGTGAAAGCAAACATGAACTTAAAAATTTTGGTACACTCAAACTACAAAAAACCCACCACCAAAACAAAACAACCCATGACCCCCCCAAAAACCCAAAGCACACAAAATATCCCAAAATATTTAATTTTAGCATAGCTTAAAATAGTATTTTGCAAAGAATGCTTCATTTGATGAACAGGAGAACAACACAATGCCTCCAAATTCTCATTTGTTTTGCTTTGCTTAGTTCCTTCTGAGATTGGAGAACTGTATTTGTAAGCATAAATTTCAATATAGCAAGCAACTGGATAGACAGGGGTAATGCCATAAAGTCGAAACAGGAAGAGATAAAAGACATCTTTATTCAAAACAGGTATCAAACATCAAATTACAGCCTTATGAACATCCAGATACTCATTTCCATGCCTTGTTTCTCCTCCAGTCAGATCTGAATTGAGGTTTCTTCAACTGAATACTGACTCCAATGTAAACCAATCCCATTTAGCAGCCTTTTTAACAGTCCATAAAAGCAAAACATTTGGATACTCTTATGGACCCTCCCAACTGAAAGTCAGACCTGATGAACAGAGTATCCTTATCTGGGATCAGGATCAAGTACTATTTACATAAAATTAAATCCTCTTACGTATTTTCTTAAATATACTTCTCTTTCAGTTACCCTCTAGCTGCTATTAAATTAAAAGGCACTGTATGGCACTGTCCTGCTACTTGCACTTACACAACAGCTTCTCAGAGTGTACAGCTGAAAAAGAAAACTTGGGAAACCTGGTTACTCCCCCAATCTGTGGACCCCTTCCCACTGTCTCTTCCCTACAAGATTCTCACTGCACAAGAGACAGTGTGCTGAGGCTGCCTAGGGACATCCACACATTGGCTGAGCAGCCTGCTACTCACAGCTCAACATGCTGTTCTCTCAGATTCACAGAATATTCTGAGTTGGAGGATTCCCATGAGCATCACTGAGTCCCATAATTGAATGGCCCACACTAGGATGGAACCCACAACCTCGGGCCCTCTTGGTGAGCAACATGACCATGAATCCCTCCCCTCCCCAATGGCCCATCCAATGGGAATATGACTTTAAATTTCTCTCCATCACATTTAGTTGAAACGGTCATCTGGTAAAGGCAGGCAAAAAGAGACACTGACAGAGTTTCCATGGGACCACTGCTGCTTTAGGAAACAGGATGAAAGCATGATCTGCATTCCTTTTTCACCACAAAAACACACTTATTCTAGTCACCTTTCAGCTTGTCTCTGGTGTACAGCACTCCCATATCCGCTGGTATGGAGTCAAAGCCACAGCTTCCAATGACATATACTCCCTTTTCTGCAGCTCTTTCATTGTATTTCAGGTACATTCCTTCCAGAAACTGAAACACAGCCAGAACAAATATTTTAAGCTGAAATTCATTCTCGGCCATACCCATTATTAGCCATCAGCGCTTCACTGTCACATCATAGCACCCTCCATGCTTCAAACCACTTACAAGTATCTTTGACAAATACATACGATTCCTGGACTGCAGTATGAAAATTTCAGAGCAGTGAAAAGAAAAGTACAAAATTCCTATGCAGAATCACTACAGGGGCTTGAAGCAGAATTCAGCAATTTAGGACTTCTGCAGAGAACCAAAGAGGCTCCTGTCTTAAAAGCAAGAAAATTATACAACCAAGTATAGTGAACTTTAAAATAATTACTGCATCTTGGAATTGTAGATCAGGAGGCAGAATTTGTCTTCCATGTTCAGAAACATTAGCAGAAGCATGAAACATACTAAACAAACACTCCTTTTGCAGAGCCTTCATATAAGGTAACGTTTTTTCACTATCACGTACCTGGGGTTCTCCACTAATGTCAATGCAGCTTGCACCATTTTCAACACAAGCTTCTACCACAGGTTCTCCAAAGAATCTATACTATAGAAGGAAAGAACACCAGATGTAACAAAAGAAAACCCACACACCACAACTCACCCAATGTGCTTTACCTAAAGTACATCTCTGCAATAAAAGTGAACCTGGTGGCTATCCATTTTTCTAAGTGGTGCTAAAATGCAACAGCACTTCTATTTCTTGGGAGTGTGGCGAGAAAAAAACATAAACTTCACTGATGATAATGGAGCTTCCTGCAGACTGCTGCACCTGATTTCTCTCATGAAATCAGATCAGATCACAAAGACCAACTGAATACTGCCACTAATTTCGCTTTAGACTTTCTGCACTCTTATTATCAGCATATTCTCTGGTTAAACACTCTGAATTTCAAAGACATGGTCATGACCCAACTTCCACCTCGCACACTTTGATGCTCTCTGAATGCACTGCAAACTCGTAAACTTTAAAAGAAAGGGCCAAGCGCTTCTGCAGCAAGCCTGTGGGCCCCTTTTCCAGCTCCGTGCCTAACCCTAGCACCACTGACATTTTGGCCCAACCCAAAACGATGGGCCAAACTTTACCGTCAGTATCTTAGGCTGCCGGTAAAAGACTGAAAACCAACCCCAATGTAATTCAGTGCGGAGACCGGTCCGTGAACCGCACCACCTGCGACGGCGGTGGGAAACCCTTCGGTCACTGCAGAGCACAGCTGTACTTGGAACCCCGGGGTCGAGTTCCAAGAGCTTTGCTGTCCGTGCTCGGCCGCGGCAGCTCTCCGTGCCCCGGTCAGGCGCGGGCAGCCCGGCCCGGCCGCCCGCAGCCCCGGAGGAAGAGGAGGAGGCCGCGGGGGCCCCGCCCCGCCCGCATCCCCGCACTCACCGGGCCCACGCAGTTGAGCACCAGCCGGGTCTGCCGTGCCATGGCGGCCAGCGAGCCCGCGTCGCCCACATCGCAGAGCAGCACGCCGACCTCGTCCCCGGGCGCCGCCTTCCCTGCGCACCGGAGACCGCTGTCAGCGCCACCGCTCCGCCCGGGACGAGCCCCCTCCTCCCCGGCGCGCCGCCGGGGCCC
>VWZP01001120.1:49936-68587 GCA_013396995.1 Dicaeum eximium
CCGCCCCGCGGGGCCTCCGCGGGCAGCGGCGCTGCGCCCCCGCCCCGGCCGCGGCCCGTACCCAGCCGCTCGGCCGTACGCTGCAGCACCGCCCGCAGCTTCTCGCGGCTCCGCCCGGCCACGGCCCAGCGCAGGCGGCCGCTGCACAGCTGCCCNCCGCGCCGCGCCCGCCCGGCCCTGCGGACCTGCGGGCCCTCGGGGCGTGTAACACACCGTGAGGGAGTAGGAGTGTGCCAGGGTACGGCCGAGGGGGCCTGGAGCCCATCGCCGTAAGAGACGTTTATAGCGAGAGGCCACCACGGAATCATAGAATGGTTTGGGTTGGAAGGCACTTAAAGATCAACTCGTTGCAACCCCTACCATGGGCAAGGACACTTTTTACTCGACCAGGTTGCTCAAAGCCTCATCCAGCCTGGCCTTGAACCCCTTCAGGGATGTGGCATCCACAGCCCTCTGAGCAACCTGTTCCAGAGCCTCACCTCTCTTACAGTAAAGGGTTTTCCCCTAATATCTAATCTAAACCTACTCTCTTTCCATTTGCATCCATTCCCTCTTTTCCTGTCACTACATGTTCCTGTAAATAGTCTTGCTCCAGGCTACAGGTAGGTCATGCTGAAGTCTTCACTTTTCCAGGGTGAGCAATCTCGATCCTCTCAGGTTTTCCTCACAGAAGAGGTGCTCTGACCCTCTGACCAACTTGTTGGCCCTCCTCTGGGTGACCACTGTTTGGTTCCAGAGCAGACATCCTCTGTCATGGTGAGCATGGCTCTGTAGGCATTACAGCGCAGGTAATACAGGTGGTCAGAAGACTCTTACTAATAAAACAGAAATGTAATGACCTGGAACTAAAATGAAGCACTGTTCTGCCACAATTGCAGCAAATATTTCTGATTTGCTCAACAACAGAAGCAGAACGACACAAAACGTGAAGTTCCTGTTGCAGCAGGGAGAAGCAGTGGCCCTGCAGATACACTTCAGTATGGAGCATCCATGGCTGCATGGAGTGGTGAGCCCATGTTCTCTGTGTTTTTCATGGCCAGGCTGCTCACCTGAATTCCAGAGGCTTGCAGCACGCCACGCAAAGGGAAGCAGCCTCGTGAATCCTGCTTGCTGGCCCATGTTCCCAGGGAGCACCTATCATATCTAAATTGTTCCCAACAGAAGCCTGTCTAACCTGTTTCAAAACCTCCAGAGATAGATGCTTTCATACTGTTCCTCAGGCAACCTCCTTCTGCATTTGTTATAAATATGGTTGGAGACAAGAAGCTAGATCTTCAGATCTTGTGGTTTTAGCCCCATACTATTTCTTCTGTTTCTTGAGGACATTGGCAAAAGATTTAATCCCTGAGGAGTATATAAAAAGATGCTGCAGAACTGGAAGCTGCCATGCATCTTCTTAGTCTTTATTGAAAAGATTCCTTTGATTTGTTCCTTACAGGCCACTTTGAACATACATTTCTCCTGTTCTCTTCTGAACTATCTTCAGCTGGTTTACATTCTTTTGGTAACATAATGCCCACTACTAGACCCCACATTCACCCTGTCAGTGCTAAATCGATTGAGAAGGTTATGTGATTTGCTGGAATTTGCATCTGTTTCTACACCACTCGAACATTTGCCTTGTTTTTTTTTTCCTTTCTAAGTGTCACATTGTTGCTGCAGGTCATAATCTGTTCCACCTCAGAGGTTTTTTCAAATTACTGCTGCCTAGCCAGTCTTTTTCCATCTCAGATTTATACTGAAGAGTAATTTCTGAATATATGCTACACATCTCATCTCCAAGGCAGCAGGTCGTCTCCTCCAAGCATCAGTATCAACTCCTTGAGTAGTGCTGAAGCAGTTGTTTGTAGGCCTACACCATCAGCTGTGTCAGTGAAACAACTCAGTCTAACAAAAAACAAAGAGTGGGGGAGGGAAGGACAAAGACTTTTTTGTGCTCCTTTTTAATTCAGATAATTTTGTTGATCTGATTTACAGAGCAACCCTGCAAAACCAGTTTCTTGTGTATGAGGTCACTGAACATCATTAGTGAAGCTGCCTCTACTACCTTCTTCTCCTTCCTACACACCAGGATAATTTCCATCTGTGTTCCACAATACTGTGGAACTCCTCTGAGCTACTCTGCTCTTATGCTCAATTTTTCTCTTCTGCCACCAATTGTCAAAGTCTTCTTTGAGGCCACTGGTTTTGGTCTTCCATTCTCTTTTCTCTCTTGCAAAAGTTTTGAAAAAACATCGCAACAATAAACATTAGATATTTTCCCCCTAATTTGAAGTTAAAAAAAAAAAAATTTTCCAGACTTTAAAAATTATTCAGTGACAGGAAGCTGCAATAAGTCTGCAGATTTGCAGATGGATCCTGACATAGCATGCAGAGCTGGCTGGGATCCTCAGCCTGCTTTCTTCATCCCTTTGCTTCAGATGTTTCCCTCTCTTGCCCACTCTCCCTCTCCACATTATCTCCCAGAAAACAGGGCAGTTTATAAACCTATGTTTCTGACTCAACCATTTGGTAAGAACTGGGACTGCACAAGCCTCCTTGGACCATATGTATTTGATAAGACCTTCACTGTGTAGTTAGGCAGAGGCTTGGCAAGCACGAGCTTGCATGCAGTGCTGAGTGCCCTGTCTCCTCTTGATGACTGAAACATTACACCAAATTGGGCAGACCTACCCTGTTTATCAATCCACAACTCTCAAGATTTCACCTGCTCTTTCAATGTCAGCTGTGTTTCTTTAAAACACGCTGCCGGAGCAAGATAACTCATGTAAATTGCAGCTTACACAAGAAAGAAATCAAGGTTTAAGAATTGCAGAGGGACAAGAAACAAGCAGAGGGCTATCAAAACATGTGGAAAACCTAGATTTTTTTTTTCTCTTTTTGTTTGCATAAAATACCACTATGGTAGCTCCAAGTAATTTTTTCTTGGGAGATCTCTGTTTGGCAAGTTGAAGAATTCTGTATGCAGTTTCACTCCAGCTCTCTGAATAAAAAGAGAACAAAATTCAAAGTCTCTAAGCCAGTTTCCATTCCTGTCTTTGAACTAAAATGTAGGTGGGTAGCTTTCAAAATAGCAAACATCAGGATGATGTCAAGGCTCTGATTTTAAGTGGGAGACTTATGACAGACTTCACTAAAGGCAAAGGTTATTCGATCTCCATAGTTAGTATTGACAATGCAGGATTGCAAAAATACTCTGTGGGAAAGCAGTGGGATAATTTACAGTTTTTCCTTGTCCAATAGGAAGACAAGAAATGCCAGATCTTCTGCCAAGTGCAGTTCTGCAAAGGAGGTTCCGACCTGAATCAGCTTCAGAAACACCAAATAAAAAGAGACTGCTGTTTCTTTTAAAATTTTGTTTCTCAGATTTGAAGGGTTTCTTCCCACATGTATCTGCATACAGATACTTCAGGATTTCAGTACTTTAAAGCCTCCTTTAGCTAGACAGATTCAGTCTAGAACAACTTCAACTGCTATAGGTCCCTGCTGGTTTCTTTGGGATAGAAAAGCATGCAAGTGAAACACACAACACTCCTGTGTGTGCTTTGATGTATGTTTTCGAATTCCTGGAATTAAATGGGCTTGCCTCCCTTTGCTAGCTTCTCCTATTCCATCTGGAGCATCTGACAGGATCTGAGGAATCTCTGCAAGCATTTTTAAAAGTACCCATATGCCCTTTCATTTCATGCAGCAGTTGTTCTAATAAGCTCCTTTATATCAATATTCATATATTTCTTGGACACCAATATTTGTGGTAAAGTTTTTTATACTAATTTATAAATTTAGGGCACTTTTTGTTTACTAAAGTGGAAACACAGATGTTCTATTGCTACTATTTTTAATTAAAATAATACCAAGGTAGCAGAAAGAGCCTAATATTATGTCATTTACACAATGCTGTATGAAGGCAATTTGTTTAAACAGGATCATCCTCTACCTCCAAGGATGAAATAAGATAGTTGACTTGCGTAATTCCAAAGTTACTATGGAACATAAGAGTAGGCAGAGGTGTTGGGAAATAAGGTTGATTAACAATGCATGGATAAATCACTGCAGGGAATGAAGAGTAATGTGGGTCAATATAAAAGGGATTTAGAAAAAGAAAAAGCAAAAAGGCAGGCATCTCTGTACCTGCTACAGCTGCTATAGTTACTCACTACTTAGGACCGTGAGAACAAGAGTTTCTGAAACAAAGCCCACAAGTTTTAATGCCATTTTATCCTTAATTTCTGCAGATTACTACTTTATAATCAAGAGGCAATATCTCAAAACGCCAACCCATACATAACTTAAAAATTTGTAATAAATTGAACCATCTAGACTGGGACAAAAAAGACGAGCTTGAACTAAAAAACTGCAGACAAGCCAACAGGCTTGCCACATGTGGCAGTTCAGTAAAGCTTTATTTATTTTACTTTAATGATATTTTAAATTTAAAATGTCATCTAACTTAAAAAAAAAATATCCCAACCTTGAATCATAAAATCATTTAGGTTGGAGAAGACTTTTAAGTTCACTGAGTCCGAATGCAAGTCTCACATTGCCAAGTCCATCACTGAGCCATGTCCCTGAGCACCACATCTACACATTTTTAAAATATCTCCAGAGATGGTGACTCCACCACTTCCCCCTATTCCAATGCTTGGCCACTACTTCCATGAAGAAATTTTTCCTAATATCCAAAATAAACCTCCCCTTGTGCAGCTTGAAGCCATTTCCTTTCATTCTGTCGCTGGTTCCCTGGGAGAAGAAGCCAATGCCCACCTGGCTACAGCCTCCTTTCAGGGAGGTGCAGAGAGTGACAGGAGCCTGGGCCTTCTTTTCCCCAGGCTAAACAAGCCCAACTCCCTCAGCTGCTCTGCACAGGATTTGTGCTCCAGACCCTTCACAGTTCCACTGCCCTTCTCTGGACACTCTGCAGCACCTCAGTGTCCTTCTTGCACTGAGGGGCCCAGAACTGGACACAGCTCTCGAGGTGTGGCCTTACCAGTACAGGGGACAATCCCTGCCTTGGTCCTGCTGGCCACACCATTGCTGATCCAGGCCAGCGTGCCATCGGCCTCCTTGGCCACCTGGACACAGGTTGGCTCGTGTTCAGGTGTTTTTTCCACTGGGCAGCTTTCCAGACACTCTTCCCCCAGCCTGGTATGCTGGATGGGTTTGTTGTGACCCAAGTGTGGGACCATCTTAATCTGTATGTATGCATACATATATGCTCTATGTATATTGTATACATATATAGAGTCAACCAAATAGATATTTAGACAAGTAATAATAATGCATTAACAAAGTTAAAGTTCTACCTATTTTGCTTATTTCTAAATTGGAGATTACAAAACAGCAGATGGCAGCCTATAATACTTGCAGACCCCATCCTTTTATTTTTAATAAGCTCTGTGAACATTTCCATTCATACACAGCTCTAAACAATCTCTTGAGGAAAGGAAATGAAGGCACCACTGACACATAGAAGTACAGCAGAAGTCAAAGCTTTTTATTTTCACTGGCGTTCAGGCTCTTCCTTGTGTGTTTACTGCAGTTACCACTTCTCACACTGAACTTGAAACACAGGTATGAAAAGACTGATAAATGTATAGTTTTGTCAGTTCAGGGAGACCAAACAAGACAATGTAGAGGAAGAGCACGTTTTCTCTGGTGACACTAAGTAATAACCAGTGCTCCTTTAGAATGCTCTACAATAAAAGTGGCCATACAGTAAATTAAGACTTAAGGAGTTAAATGTCAGAGTTCTCTTGCTGAGGGCTCTGCAGTACCTCACAACTCACAGTACTCCTTTTGATGACAAGAATTCAAAATTTGAAACTTTCTCTCATAGCTACAGAAAAATAATTTAAAAGCTGGTAAGAAATTAAAAGTGAAAAAATTCAGAAAATGCAAGCTAATCTATATTAGAGAAGTTAAAACCTGGAAGGCAGCTATGCTAAAAGAAACAAGGATAAATGTTTTGCCCAGAGCATGATAAATATGGGAGACATTAGCAGTGTAGAGCACCAGATTGCATAGAAAGAAATAAAAACCTGTCTCCATTTCAAACTGTCATTTAAAACACTGCATTCCAGTTCAGCCACTTTGTTACAAATTGAAGACAGTTGCATGAAAATCACCTGGGAAATAATGAATTATCCAGGAACAGGAATAGGGACATCTTCCAGGAAAAAAATCCCAAGTTCAAGTATATATTATAAAGCTAAAAATAGCTACAGAGGCATGATAACACTTTGGAAGTGTCTGAGGATGTAGCTTTTAGGGATGTAGGACTCGGAGCAGAAGAAGAGATGCCAGCTGAGCAAATGTGGGTGACAGTGACCAGCACAACCCACTCCTCACAGCAAGGGAGGTGTCAATAGGAGAACAAGTCCTGTGATTTGACAGGTGCCAATGGGCAGGACACCTGAAACTGAGTGTGTGAGTTTGTGACAAAGCCCTAGAATGTTAACTGTGAGGAAGCCTTTTGCTGCAACAAGAGGAAGTGGATGGCTGGAGAGATCCCCTGTTCCTTTCTGTCTGCAGTCTTCAGTGTTAGACTGAATTGTAAAATTCTCTAGCCACCTTTCCCTCGAGTATGTTGTGAATATAAAACCAGAGTCTAATAATCCTTTAAATACTCCTTGCATTTTACTTAAGCAAGGTCATTATAGAGGGAAAATATCTGTATGCTCTAATTAGCCGAAACTGCTCACAGGCAAAAGCCTTCAGTTCCTTGATGTTATTCTCTGTACTCCACTGACTGTAGCTGCCTACAGAACTCCTTGGGGCCGGTTCAATGCCTGGTCCCACACCCAGGTGCTTCTGTTTAGTGCATTTGAATGATCTGTCAGTGCCCATGTAGGGTATCCACAAGTACTTTTCTTCTCTCAGCTTAAATACTGTCTGTTCACAGACAAAGAACTATCAGATTATCCAGTTTACACATTGGCAAAAACATAACTGCTCATTTTTTGTTACATTTACCAATCACAGCTGAACTACACATGTATAACTTCGCAAAGCCTTGTAGCTATCTTTAAAGTGGTAATATATTCTATCTTTTGACCTCCAAAAACTTCTTTTTTCTCAGTACTGTCTTGAACTGCTTTGGTGGGAGGCCAGCTATCCACAGCACCTGTTTCCTTTTGGTTAAGGGTTAGGAAAGATGGTTCTTCATAAAACTCTGATCTTCATCCCAGAACTACAGCATCTCAGTGCAAATCTCCCTCCCTCATTCTGCAAGCAGAGCACATAGTTATTTCCTCTGTTCCTATACAAGTTTTAAAACCTTTGTGCCATCTTAACTTCCCTGGAAGCCACCCTCTCTCTCTGAAGTTTGTTGCAAATGAGTGATCTGGGCTGCTTATGAAATTACTGGCAAAGGTAGCAAAAGCAAGAGAAATATATATCTTATAAATGTATATGTATCATATAAATTTGCAAAAGCACAATGAAATGTGATGGCAAGGTTCACTCTACCACTGTTACTCAGATAAAGCACACAAAGGAAAATCAGAATAGAACCCATCTAGAATGATTTATTCATGGACTGGGTATCCAAAAGTGTAAAGATGGAGAAGGGCAAGGGTGCCAAAGGGCAAAGGGGCCCCTTTTGTTGACTCATGAGGTTCAGAGCAGACCCCCTTGCCAAACTTAGGGTCAGATTTGATCAAAGGTTTATGTTCAAGGAATGTAGCACAACCTAATCATTGACTAATTTAACATTTACAAAATGATCCAATAGGATTTGCTGTAAGCACAACAATAACTTAAATCATCCAATTTAACTCTGAAGGTGGGATGGGAGCACTCGTAGTACATTTGCTGCACCGCATGCAGATGGATTCACACGAGCACACACACAGATACAAAGAAGAATGTACAAAGGTATACCTGTGAAAAATTCCCCTAGAATACAGTGAAATACATCAGATGCCTTTGCATCTCTCAACATCTGAGCCTTGAGGAGTGGGGGGGTATCAGCCCAGGCTCTGTCCTCAATGGTCCTCTGAGTTGCTGGGCTCCAGAGATGTCCCACTCAGAGGGAGACGTGCTGCAGCCCAGGGGGTCCCAAAGGATGTCACTTAGTGTCACTCTTTACAGGGTTGCAAGATGGTTGACCCTGGTCATCAGTAAATTTCCACTGTGGCCACAATCCAGGCTGGTAGTCACTGGAATTTTCCTTGAGAAGTCTAATAATAATATTATTCCACTTAGGCTGTTACTCAGACAAAAATAAGTTTTCAAGGCTATTTGTTAGAAAACAGGAGCTCATTAGGCAACAGAAGTTCCTGGGAGCAGACAGTTTTTCTGATAAGCTCAGGGGAAGCTGACTGACCACGAGCCAATAACCAAGGCTGAGGCCTAAGGAATGTCCCTGAGATCATGAAGAAGCTAGAGAGGGGTAAGGGCCAGATCTTGCATCACCACAATGCTACATCCTCGGGAATGATCAGAGATTGGAGGGCAAAGAGCTCCTGATAAGGTGAGAAGAAATGGTGCAGTGGTGGAGCTTTTTTTACCTCCCTCCTGTTCCTGTGAAAGAAAGTGGGAGAAAAGCACACCATTCAGTTTTGTGCAGCTGTCTTTGTTGTGTGTGGCTGCTTTGTGCAGGAGAATTTCTGCAGCATTTTGGGGGTGAGAGCAGAGTTTCAAATGGTGCTCTCAGCCGCTGTACCCTGACGAGGTATTCCTGTGCTGAAATAAGGGGGATGAGCAACACTTCAAATCTGATCTTTCTGGGGCTCCCATGTGGTTACTGTTCAACAGCCCCTGACTGGCCTTGGCACAGCACAGCTGCAATTGAATTTAGGTCTGTCTGTAGTATGGACAAAGGCAAGGTGTGTTCCATCTCCTCGTGGCAAAGATCCTAACAGATCCCTATTGTCTATAATGTTGGAATGGGGCACATTTTTCAAAATCTTCTGCTCACAAACACATCTCATCGAGGAGGTTTTCTGAGAACTGCCACAACATTAACCAACTATTAAATTTTGCTTATTCTGTAGAAAGCAGAAGTTTAACTTTCAGACTGCTGCCTTGCCTCACTACTGAGTTTAGTCCTAAACTGAGCAGACAGTGCATGGAGCATTTGCTGTGAGGATGGAAAGAACAAACCCAGAGAATGTAATGCTGAGACAGCAAATTCCCCTTGTTTCACAGAACTGGCTGCTCAGCAGCATGAAGGGCCAGTAACTGAAATTTGAGAAATCCCAAAGAACTAAATGGTCCTACAAAGTGAAGAGTATCTGCAGTGCAGCACTTTTTGCCATGTTTTTGAGAGACCTGGAACACACCAGGTAACTCTGCAAGGCCAGTGCAGAGCCCTGAATGGGTTTGTGCCAGGATAGAGTCTTGCTTACCAACAGAGAGAAAATTCTCTCCCACTTCTGTGAGCTTCTGGGTTATCATCAAGGTGTTTAACCAAGGTGTGGATGAGTTATTTAATGCTTTAATTGAATAATAACTTCTTATGTGTCATTACTGAAGCTGGCTCAACTCATATGAAATAAGGAGTCGACCTTATTAACCATTTTCACTATGACCTGAACTTGTGTGGGGCGATAAGGGTAAAAGTCCACCGTCTGATCTTCTCCGACTGCCTCCTGTTGCACCTCCCCTCTAGCAGAGTGCCTCAGACTGTCCTATGTGTTTTGGATGATTTCTTCAACTCATATCAGTAGTTTAGTGTTCTCCAGCATTAAAAACGCTCCCAAGGTGTGCCAGACAAACTTTTTTACAGGTGCTTCTTTAAAGTAAAAACCCAGCTACCACGGCACAGCACCACATCCCAAGTCTGCCATGGGCTGACTCTCGCCTGAGCAAGAGCAAAGGCCTCCACGTGAGCAGCAGCTTCGTGCCATGGGGAGGGCTGCTTGATGGGAGATCACACCTGACCACATTGTTAAAGGTCTTAACTCCCTAATCCCTCCTGGAACAGCCGACAAACACTTTCCCAACAGCAGCTGCAGCGAGCCGGCAGAACCTTGCAGTGAGCGCTCCCCTCAGAACGCCTCAGGCCGCCGTGCCCAAAGCCGCACTCGCAGCTCGCAGTGGCGGAGCAGGGAAAGATAAGGGCAAAGATAAGATAAAGCACACTGGTGACACCCGATGTGCTGTGGGTGGGTGAGTGGGTCAGGCCGGGGGCAGAGGGCAGAGGCTGGGCTCTGGCTGAGGTGTGTAACTCTGCCGGGAGGGTGTCTGGGGCAGGCACACTGCTTTGCAGGAGCGGAGCTGCAGCAGAAGGCTGCCAGCACACGGAGCTGAGCTTCTGGCGAGGGGGGAGGACAGCACTAGCAGGGAATAGGCAGGCAGGACGTGAAACAAAACTCTTCTGACCCGTTTTTATGGTTTGAAGAAAGGTCTTCTGGTAATATTTACCAGTGCTAACAAACAAATTAAAATTTGAGATTTCCCTGCCCAGTTCAGTATTGATTTGCAAATTTTCTGCAGTTGAAATCTCAGTGTACTTTTCATAATGCAGGCTATGTAGCTGCCCATAGGGGACTGTAAATTAATCAGCTGGGGAGATTTACCAACAAAACACACGGCAAGAAGCAGGGTGAGGTGTGATAGCTCCTTGCTAAGCTCAGAAATTGTGTCTGGGCTCCCTCTAGTGAGATGTGTTGGTTTCCTGCACTCAGAGGTAGCTACCGCTACCCTGCACCTATTGATTGAAAAGCTAAATTCAAACACAAATGCTTTCAAAGGCAAATAAACAGGCAAAGGATCTTTGTACCTGTGCGGTAACAGTTCACACCACTTCTGGTTCACAAAGCTAAGTTCTTCTTTTCAGAAGTTTCTAGAAAAGCTCAAAAGACCAAATGCAGTTTTAATGGTGATAGAGACAGATTGAAACTAAACTGTTTCCAAACCACTTGCAAAACAAAATCAGCATGGTTGTATAAGTTCCTACTGCAGGTAAGATAAATATATTCTAAAGTGTGGAGGGGAGTGTGGTAGAGGGTTTTACCACAATGAATGCAAAACAGCTGTCAGTTCACTTGATAGCTTATGGAATAAGCAAATGGGTGCATCACTAACTTTTTTTTAAATTCAGACTGCTCAGTTTTCTATATGACATATGAAATCTAACACATGGACACTGTAAGCCTAAAGAGGAGATTTTGCAATTCATTAAATCCTCCCCAGGATTTGGCATCCTCCCACAATAACATCCCATTTGCAAAGTTTGGAAAATGTTTGAATTTGTTCAAATTTTACAGTATTTAAAAAAAAAAACAAACCAAAAAACAACCCAACTAAAATGGAAAAAAAATTTCTCATCAAACATGCAGCTTGAGACATGTTTGTTTTTCCTAACATAATTTCTATACCTGCCAGTTTAATTATTTCCTCCTGCAATGAGGAATGGAAGGGACCTTTTTGTATGCAATGAACTTAAGGTATAGAGGAATATGGAACCCCTTGTCTTGGTTATACCCTCTTGTCTGGGCATTACTGGCTGCTACAGCAAACCGTGGGTACCAGCAATACTGTTCCCAGCTGCTGATATTCTCTGTCTTGTTATAATTTTTGCTATGCTCATGAGACTGCATTTTACTGCATTGTTCAGCCGCAACTACAAATTAGCTTCTGTTATATACATTCCTCCTTTTACAAGGTTCCTGTTTCACCAAAAAAATTACTGTCTCCTAGATATGCTCCATTAACAACCTTTAACAGTCCTACTCTCTTCTGGGTGCAGCAGAGAAGTAGTTCCCTCATGGTTTCTGTCTTCACACTGTCCTGCCTCACTGAGAGCTCATTTCTGGAGTTCTGAAATCCAGATACACATTCAGGAGAGCAGCCATGAAGTTAATCAGAGCAGAAAGAGAAGTGTTATCCCACCAGTTTGAGTGAAAGCTGTAAAGTTAATTTGCCCAAGTGAGGAAGAGGATGAAGAACTGGAGCTTTGCATTTGGCATTACCGGGTATTTCCCTGCCCATCACATCAAGCTCATCACAGGCTCACCAAGAGGAGTTTTGTTTGCTTCTTTTTGCAAAAGATGTCAGAAGAAGGGGAAACACCTAAATACTGTGGTAGTAGAAACCACTGCACTGTCTCCACACCCCTCCCAGGCTAGTTCACCGTTTAATCACGCACTAAACATTGAAATGGAATTGTTCAAAGCAATTGCTCTGCCCTGTCCTACAAATCCAGTGGCAGCTGAGGCTTCCCAAGAGAGTAACAGCCCCACTGAGAGCTGTGCTCAGTCATCAGCTCTACCTGCTGCCTAATGGCAAAATGCAAAATTTCCTAGGTTTAGTTTAAGCTGAAATGACTAACAGTGAATGCACAGTGATACACAACAAAATATATAGCATGTGGTCTGAAGGTAATTTGGAGCACTGTGATCAGATTTTATATTAGAGGAAGAATAGAACGCTGAAACCATCTGGCCTGCGGCTATGAAAACACCTAAGAGACATAAAACTGAGTTAATGGCAGCATGCCAAGGCCTTGTTAAAAAACAGCACATCACTAAAACAAAGCAAGTGCTGATGTAGCACCAGCAAAGGCTCATTAATGGGCCTGGAGACAGAGTGCTCTTATATTTCAGTATGTGCTTAGCAGCCATACCTGCCTCTGCAGAAGAAAGGTAATTTCTAATGAACACTTTCTCATGTCCTATAATGATTCTATACCAGTGGAAAATTCTAAGGGCTCTGGTTGTCCTGCTTACTCTGTATTTTTTTTACACAACACCCTGGAATTTTAATTTTTTTTAAAAATTACTAATCTTCTTTAGAAGAATAAATAACGAAATGCACCAGGTGAAGCTGAAACTAGGACATTTTAGCTTAAAAAGACCTACAGGTCATGGATACTAAAGCACTGTGTTCTGGGTGCTGTATATAAGATATAAAGTTATTAGAGAGCATCTAAGGGAGGGCTGATGAAGATGATGGGCCGAGAGGGGAAGCCATGAAAGGAGTGGCTGAGGTCACTTGGTCTGTTCAGCTGGGGGACACTGAGGGGAGACCTCACTGCAGCTACACCTTCCTCGTGAGAGGAAGAGGAGGGCCAGGCACTGATCTCTGCTCTGTGGTGCCCAGTGACAGGACCTGAGGGAATGGCCTGGAGTTGTGTCAGGGAGGTTTAGGTTGGATATTAGGAAAAGGTTCTTCACCCAGAGAGTGGCTGGGCACTGGAACAGGCTGCCCAGGACCGCAGGGCAGGGGGGTTCCATGTGATGTAGGCAAGGAGGGAAAGGAAAAACCCAGAGAAGGGCTAAGTGTGTAAAGTGTTCTATTTTTGAAGCAGCAGCCTGAAAAGTGCTTGCTGCACAGAGGTCAACATTTGTTTTGAAATGAAAATCTGGATGCTTGTTTGGGTTTGAGGTTTCTGCTTATCAGCAATCCCAGAGACTGTGACTAATTTTCTTTTTGTGGGAATTCTCAATAATCTCTTCTCCAAATCATCAGGCCACACACTGCTTGTTTTTTCTCTTTTACAGGGGCCGTGGAGAAGAGTGAAGGGATGAAAGTGAAAATAATAATTCCTGCCAAAAGTAAGACCAGGGATGTACTCACAACTAAACACAGCGAGGGGCACTGTTGTATCTGGCCTCTTACTTGAACAAGATCATCTCTAGATTTCCCTCTGTCCTTCCTTCCAGTTTTTGGAAGCCATCAAGCCGTGCCCAGAGTTTGCTCCTTCTGTCTCCATCCTCCACTTGTGTTCTCTTGTAATTTATGTCCTCTTTGCCTTATCTCTGATGCATCTGAAAGTGCCAAATGTGCAGACAAAGCACAGACCACATGACCTCACACTTACCTGCATTTTACTGACAGACAAGAAGAGAGAGGACATCTCCTCAGTTTGATGAGGCAACACGTTTCCAAAACTCATTTTGATTCTGCACCCATGTCTTTCAAAAATTGGAAGAATGGTTTCGTGTGTGTAAATAACTAAGGAGTCATCCTTCGTGCATGACATCTATTTTCCTCAGGTCCTCCAGGCAGAGGATCTTTCAAGGACTTTGGGGTTAGAGTTGGTTGCAAAACATCTTAATAACCTCTTAATTTTTGCAATATCTGTTTTGCTGAATAAGAGATTGATTTAACACTGGTCTATGGATATAAACAAGTAGTATCTGTGTACACTGTGATGGACAATAAATATTGACCCTGAAATATTTAAATACAGTCTAGTGAAATTAAAGCTTTTTATATTTAAGTTATAGTTTCTAAGGCTTCAAAGTTATAGTTTCTAAGGCTTCAATCTTCTTAAAATATTTGTTTCTCCATACCCACAAAGGACAAATGTTTTAAATCAAAAAATTCAGATTCTAGTAAGAATACACACTAGTTAGCTGAGACGACAAACACACTCTTGGACCTGGGAGAGAACACAAAGGGTTGAAAACACAACACAGATGAAGCCTTTACTTCTGGTTATCAGTGTCCTAGAAACAACTGATTGCATAAAATGTCTGAAATCTCAGTCAACATATTGTGTAATCACCCAGCACCAGGTAAGGCCTCTAGACTGCATAGAGGATACCCCTAAACAAACCTTACAAATAAGGCCCGTGAGGAGTTTCTGTCTCATTCAAACCCAAAAACTGTGGCTGTAATGTTTTCAGTTTGATTCCCTCACATTCCCCTGGGCCCTTTTGCTTTCTCCCAGGCTGAGCTGGTGTCACTATTAAATGCAGCTGCATCTCTCCCTCAGCCACGCAATTCCCTATGGCAGCTGGGAACAGAAGGGCAAAGGACTCTGGTGGGTATTGAGGGCACAAAGGTCTCCATGGACTGTTTCTACATCCATACTTAGAAGGGAAAACAGCAGAAACATTAGCAGTGAACATGTTATTACAGACTTCAGCTTTAATCATGGAGCAGCTCCAGGAATGTTGCTCTGCGGATCCTGCCACCTAAAAAGCTCCCAGAGGCACTTTGGGAATTTGTCCAAGATTCCACCAAACTTCTGGCCAAGCAGCAATACCTTGGATCTGCATCCAAATCTAAAGCATAGTAAAAAAAAAAAGAAGTTGAACTTACCTTAAGTCCACTGGAAGTTACAATTACAGTTATAATAACAGCTGCATCTTCCTTATGGACACCAGAGATTTAGGTTGACTTACATGTCCAGGAAATGAGTCATTCATTGGTGGAACTGGAACAAATTCCCATTCTAGGTGGAACCAAAAGAAGTCATAGCCATCACCCTCACAGCTGCAACCTCTTATCCAAGGTCAGTTGGATCCAGCTCCTCCCCAAAACCTGTTAGAAGTGGGACAAATTGCCAAAAAGCTTTGAGAGAACTGATTGCTCCTCCCAGGACTACCAAAGTGAGAGCAAGCAAGCAAGAATCAATCACCTGGAGGGGATGGCATGAATCACTCTGATAACCTGCTTTTTAACCTGCTTTTCTGTCTTATTCCACTTTGTAACAGGGTCACTCATTCAGCACAGTGTAGCAGAACCAATTACACAACGTGGGTTTCAAACCTCTAATTACTGTGGCTGCTCCTGACTCGATATTCCTGGAGGGAAACATCCGTGCAACGAAGCTGTGGTGTCCGTGACAGCTACATCATGTGCCATGCTGGTCAAATACTAGTCTGTGACTAAATTTCAGTGTCACCCTTCCTGGCAGTAATTACCCCTCACAATTAAAAAGGAATCATCGCCAAGGTGCGTACAAAGGAACTGTTTTCATATAAAACAAGGGACTCAGTAAGAAAATATTGTAACATAAAATAATGGATAGCATATAGTTTTTAGGAGTCTCAAAGGATGAGCTTTTGTGATAATGAATAGTCTAATTTTTCATAACTGAAACTAGGTCAACAACAAATTAAATTACCCAAATAGCATGAAAAAGATGAATTGCAGGAAAATAAAAACCTGCTATTAAAATAGATTTCCGGCCTGTCTTGTTAACCTGGAAGGAAAAAACCAGTAATTTCAAGATGTCAGTGTCATGAGAAGGAATTAGGCAATGCCATGCTGCTTTCCCCCTTATGAGGTGCAGTGTTACGAGAACCAAAGAGATAAAATTTATACCGGGGTAGTTACATATAGAGACAACAGAAAAGTGATAGCAGCCAGTTGTGGGATTCTTTCAGTATGCCATTTATTGAAAAAATACGAGATCAACAGCTTGAAATTAAATCACGGTGTCAAAT
Organism: Dicaeum eximium; assembly: GCA_013396995.1. Lineage (NCBI taxonomy): Eukaryota > Metazoa > Chordata > Aves > Passeriformes > Dicaeidae > Dicaeum > Dicaeum eximium. Next base: position 66,064 of record VWZP01001120.1, read on the forward strand.
CATAACCATGAGATATTTTTCTCTTCTTTAGTATTAAAACAAAAAAAAGTCAAGAGTGTCTCAAAGCATTTTACTAGTTTTAGGTACGTGTCACATGTACTTGAGATCAGATTCCTCTGTGGGGTCACTGCAGTGGCAATAATTATAATAGCAATAAAATACTTGTCTCCAAGATTGAAAGGTCAAAGACAAATCTATACCAGAATATCTGTGTAAGAACGGTTGTGGGCCTATAAAAATCTGGCTTTGCTCTAGCTAGAGATGATGCTGCAGGACTGTCGAATGGCTTTTTCCATTTTGCTGTGATTTTGTTTTGGAAGAAAATAGCCTGACAGTCAGAAGTGTTCTGATTTTGATTGAGCTGAATATTTTAAAGCAACGCAGCTCTGTTGCTGCTTCTCTAAAGAGCACTGTCTATTAAGATTGTAAAGCCAATGCCTCCAATCCCAGAAATAAGACTGTTTGAACTTTGTGCTTTGAGCTTTTGGTACCTATGTGTTATGATGTTGTCTTTAATTACAGTAGCATTTCCTGTTGGTTCAAGGATTCCTGTTCATGTAGTCACTGGGAAGCTGTTCTGTATTCTTTTTACCTTCCTTACTCAATGAGTGGTTTCAGGTCTTAGTTAAAATGCCTCCTCCACATCAGGTTCTGCTTCTGGAACTATTCACTTGAAGTGAGGGATTAGCACTAATTTAACTACAGTGTTTGAAGGCTTTCTTGTAAATATTGAGGTATTTAAATATCGAGGCCTTAAAAAGAGAGCAGACTCAATCTCTGCCAACAATTTGCATAATTTGAGAGAAGGCTGCTGGACAATGCACATTAAACTAGTGCAAGCTGGGCCAAGTACAGAGACCATGCATGGGTCATGTGCTGGTTTGAAACTAATTTGAAATTCAAGGGTAGTTACACTTGGAATTTGCAGTACACCTAAATGAAATTGTTCTTCCAAAGGAGGAAAACTCAGAAGGAAGCAAATAACTTACCTTATGATAATATGCATTGCTGGTGACTTGTCCAGCATAGTCTATCAGTAATTTACTTCAAGAAAGCAGCACTCCTCACAGTAACAGAAGCAGCAGCAGGAGTCTGAATTTGTTTTTTTTTTTCTTTTTTTGGAGAATGAGATATTTGAGGTCAAGAGACAATGAGAAACAAGAAATAGCCTGAAGAAAGGACAATACAGTTACATCCCTTGCTCTTCTGTCTCTCTCCGATTTTGAATAGATTGGCAACAATGAGTATTTCATCACTAGGAAAATCCCATTCATACGACCTATTTTCATCTAATTACATGACCTACCCTTTCCCTCCTCCTCCTAAAGGTTTTTTACCATTTACTCAAACGTGCCCTGGAAATCATGAGGTGCTGAAAAGCAGCACCTCAGTGAGATGTGCTGAGATAAGTACTTCAGCTCACAAAGATCTACAATGAATTTTAATATGGGCTGATAGGATTATTTATCTAACATCCATTTCTGGTTTTCCTGTGTGACATAGGGATAGACAGCATTAAATGGTGGCTTCTCTGTCTTTATTACTCCCAGCATCAACTGAAAAGAGTAGGATTTGCATGGGTCTGAAAAATGGGTCCACAGAAATGTAACAATAGCACCAAAAAATGGGTGCTACCTGCTGTGACCATAATATTTTTCTATTTCAGTAAGAGATGATTACTCTTCTCTGCCACCACCTGGGTACATATTTGGAAGAAAATGGGCAAAAAACTCTACCTTCTATGCAAAAATCTACAGGAAAGTGTCTTTCAAAAAGGGAAAAAAACCACAGAACCAACAAGGTGCCCGAATTTCTCTGCAGTCAAGGGCAGCTTCCACAGCTAATACCTGTGACAGAAGGTTGCTTCTCGAGGCAGCTGCACTAGAGAATTTCTAGGTTGTGTTTGAACTCGAAAGTGTAACTTAATTTGGCTCATTTCTTCCTTTGTATCAGCCTCCCACATTATTTTCAAGATTTCTAGTGAATAGCTTAAGATAGGCAATTTCTTAGTGAATTTGAGAATCTAAATCACTAAATATATGTAAATCACTAAATCCCAACTAATCCTGTCACTACAGTGAGGTAGCAAAAAGCTTAATTGGTATAAATGTGAAAAGGATAGGGGACAGACGTCCACATTCTCTTTCAAAACTATTAACACTGACACTTTAAAAAACAACCTGGTTGTATTTTCCACAGTTTATTTCTGCCAACTCCCCCTCTCCTTTCCCCACCCTTTTCAGGGACCACCAGCAACATGAAGCCCACTAAAAGCTCTGCTCCTCTGCAGGTGGTATAAAGTGGGAAGGACCAACACGTCTGTGCACTGCAGATACCAGAGACTGAAATCCATCAAGGAACTGGATTTACCCCTCACTCCCACAGGGAAATGCAGGGAGGCAAAAGAAGTTTTTATTTCTACAGGTTTTTATTTTTTACAGGTCTGTTAAAATAGCTGTAATATGCCACAGTATAGTCATTATGATGCTAAAACAACTCACAACCCCCCCCCCCCAAAAACTGA
>VWZP01001120.1:68614-122452 GCA_013396995.1 Dicaeum eximium
ATGCAATTTATTCACCTGATGGCACAGCACAAAAGCTGGCAGAAATATTAAAGGGTATCTCCCTATTTTTCCATATTTCTTTCCTGTAGCCCCTCTGAAACAGCTTTCATATTCACAGAAAACTCAAAAAAGAAAGTGAATAACAAGAAGGGTTTTCTTCCCTTCTTTTCTCAGATGCAGGGTTCATTGCAATTACCTGTGACAATGGAGGGTAACCACCTCAGTCAAAGCGTGACTAGCAAGTTGCTGATTTTGCTTAAAATGCTTTACTTCTGAAATTACCATGACTCCACTCACTTTAAGGATCATTAGAATGAGTGCTGCCAAAGGGAGCTTCAGAGAATTGTCCCTGTTACATATGTAGGGTACTGAAACACAGGGGAATTAAGTGATGTGCTTTAGAACACATAGGAAATTTGTGGACCTACAAAGTAAACCCTCCCAAGTTCCAGGTTTGTGTTCTTAGCACTTCATCAACTCTTCCTCCCAACTACTTCAAACTGTGTCACAGCACAGCCTTTGTCAGACACAGCCATTTCCTTCTCAGGCCATATAAAAAATAAAAATTACTGAGCCAATTAGTTAAAAAGGATTTTGTCCAGAGGCAGGGATGAAGATTTGAGGAAAATAAAATGGAAAATAATATAAGGACTACTGAAAAAAACCCCAAACAAACAGCAAAATAAAACCCTGGCAAGAAAGTAGTTTTCTATTTAACAGTGCAGTTCAGAACAATAGCCAGAAAATAAAATTAAACTTGCCGTGTGTCTGATCTAGTGTGACCTGTTAAACCATATTTAAATTCATGATTGTGATGGTAAGTGTTGTGTGATGTAAGTGCCACAGAGCTCAGCCTTTTTACCTTCAGAAACTTGTTCATATTTGAATGATACTGAAATAATGGGGCAGTCTCAGCAGCACTGCTTCCACTCAAAACTTTCTACAAGTCTTTTTAGGGTTTCCACGATGCTTTTTTTCAGGGATCCCAAAGTCTTCAATCCCTCATACTACATATATTTACTTAATGAATATCAGCAAGTTCAGTACCACAGGACATGCTGTGCAGTCTCTTCTGTGCTGGTCTGTAGGCAAAACTATTTCAGGCTCAGTCCTAAAGGACACTGCTTGATCTCCTGGGAGCAGAACATTTGATTCACAGTTTTGGGGTTTCATTACTGAAACTGCAGGTGTCTTTTAAAGACTACTCGTGGCTGTTAAGTTTTGAGACACCTGGTCATCTCCGTGGTGAAAGGAGCAAAGGGAAGAATACTCGCCTCCCTGGCTGCTCTGTACTGAGAAATTTTAGCCTTGAAAGATCCCAGCACAAATTCCAACAAAGTGTCAGACTGAGCTGGCAGCGTGGGTGGGCTGTGCAAGGCTTGCTATGCATTGCAAAATTCAGCTAATTCACTGAAAATATTGTTTCATCATCCTACTGCATGACTTGATAGGGATGGTTCCTTTTAATGGGGCTGTTTTATAATGCATGAGTCACTTATTGCTAATGGCCATTGTAGGTAAATCATGGGCTATTACCCAGTGAATTGACTCAGAAAAGTAATTCCCTATTTATAGAAAAATACAAGAGACAGTACACACCAAAAAACCCCTCAAAAAAAACATTGCATAACTTTCTTTGCCTTCAACCAAGGGAAAGCTTTCAGTAACATGAAAATTGAAATGAAAATAGGGTTATTAAAGTAATTTTTAGGGATGCCAAGAACATTTGAAATGATTTTCATCTTTCACATTTGCAGACAGTGATGACAACATCCACTCTATGGTCAAAACATTTCTGTGCCTCACAAGAACTTCATTTCTGCCGGGAGGCAGAATCTGGTGACTGCGGCTTCTTTCCCCATCCCTTTGTTTCCTCCCTCTTGGCACAGCCATGGGTATTGTGTGAAGCCCAGCAGAGCTGCGAGATTGTGCCTTGATTAGGATCCTCAGCAGGGCCCCTTCTGCTGAGAATTGTTATTTTCCTGGTACCTAACAGAGCATGAGTAGTAAGGGTTAGATGGTGAAACACAAAGAAACTGCTGACAGCCTGAGCCTCATTTTCTGATGATAGAAATTGCCATTATACTTTGTGTTCCCACGAGTTTGTGGTCTGTTGATACCATTTGTTTTAATACATGTAAATAGCAACCAGCTACCATGGCTATGATGATATCAAGTACTAAAAATATGCTAAAAGGGCATTTGCAGTTTGTCCTGCATACTAGTAAGGAAATTCATCCCTTGAATAGAATTGATTCCTTAAGATCACCACAAAATTTATAAGAATATAAAAATATCTTTAAAGAAAGTCTTCAAAGCTGTGTGAAGTCAAAGAGACTAAGAACAAAAGGGTGCTCATTTATCTTCGCTAATCTGTGTTGTCCTAGTGAGAACTGGAAACAGACAAAAGATCATAAAATAGGATTTATAAGCTCTGATCTTGCTCTTCTTTCTGCTATGTGACCTTGTACAAACCACTTGCTCCTAATCCTACAAAGAATTTAACAATATTTTAATCCTTAGTCCCTTTTCCTCCCTGTCATTAAACTATTGTGCATCTTTTTTCTGTTTCTGTAAAATCTGATGAAAAAACCCCATCACGGATAGATACCTTTATCAGCAATATTTTTTATTCTTTCCAGTAAAAAATTATCATAGCTGGTCTAAGGTGTTTGCTACATTATTTCTGCAGCCCTTTTGCCCATAAGTTACTTCGTCTTTACCTTTGTGTAACACTGAGAAGTTGTTCCCCCTTATTTAATTTATCAATCTCTATACAGATCTTCAGATCTTTGAAAACTCACTAGAAACCTCACCTGTTTTTTTTCTTTAGATCTCTTTTCAAACATGCTCTTTTCTATTATTTATGGTAGGTCTTTTGAAGCAACCTTGCTGGTTTCTGTGATGGTAGATACTGATGTTTTGTCTTGCTGAAATTGACTGTATGGATCCTTAGTGATTCAATGTTCCACTCCCTTTTTTTTCTGCAAGTCCCTTCCATAGTGCACTGAATTCAGCTGGCTCAGGAAAAGTAGTGTGAAAATGTTCTTGCTACTCTGATAGCCTCAGAGACAATCTATCAATTTCATTAGAAACTTTGGCAGAAAAGCTGTACAAGCATGAGGATTCTCAACATCATGTGGCAAGATGCATGTTCTCTCTGCCAAAAAGCATTAATTCCTATTTCTGGAAAAGAAAACAGAGGAATTAGCTTAATGCTGTATTTCTTTAATAATAAGATGAGAAAGAAAAGTGATGAATGGTTCCTAGATGAAAGCTAAAAAGAAAAGATAAAAAGACTTCTAGCTTGAGGTGTAAGGTTTACGTGGAAGGAACATCTCACTTGCTCAACTTCTGCTGCATGTATGCTTTCACCACTTCTGATGCAACCTTACCTTACCTTACTTTCTCAGCTCAGGAGAGCAGAATGGATCCTGGCCAGCTTAAGGGGTGCCCTGTTGGAAACACAGCATGGGCACTGCTTCCATGCACTGCAAACAGCAACTGTGGGATCTGGACATGTTATGGCAAAACCAGTCAATTTGCTCATTGCAGCACTTGGCACATGGCCCCTTCTGAAAAACATTTAGCTCTCACTCTTAAAGCTGTTTTTGGTAACAGCTTTGAAGTTGATCAGTCTATGAAAGCACAATAGTGGGGCATAAACTCATTTTCAGTGCCAGGCAATGAAAGGGGACACGAGCATTCTCTGGCACTTGACAGAAGAGTTACTGGAAACTTCTCAGCAGCCTAACAAATGAGTGCTGCATCAGGGGCCCAACTTGGCTCAAAGATGACACTTAGCTAGACAGCTCCTTGGCAAAAAGCAGAGGGAGAGCTGACTGATCTGATGTCGTGTGAAGATGGATTCAAACTTGTTTTCAAGAAGAGCAGCTTAAAATTTTAGATTAATGGAGGACTTTGGTCCAGTATTGGACATATCTTAGAAATTTTGGTTGTGCTTCAGTGCTATTTTATATTTTAGCCTGTTTGCCATATTAAAAAAAAAATAATCAGGATGAACTCAAGTGTATGATTTTGGCTGAAATTCACTGGCATCAGCTCAGTAAGAACTGTCACAGAGCAACTGTAAAACAGCGAGCATCTACTCCCCACCATCATTTTCTTCAAGAGATGACCACAATATTGGGACATTACTGAAATCAGTAAACCCTAGGCTCATGTTATGACAACATGAATTACCACAACTTTTAATTCAAAGTAAGACAAATCACAAATTATATAAAGGAGTCTTAAACCACCAAATTCTAAAAAATTCATTTTAAAAAAAGGACTTAATAATTAAATATTTTTAGGCTTCCTTTGGTAGCTATTTTAGATACAAATATTTCAAATATTTCAAATACAGCTAACAGACACATGGACATCAGCATGCAGTCCTTTCAACACCAGCTGTTTAAGAGTAGTACAGGAATCAGCCTAAGTTCTGCTATCACTGCTGTACACTGGTGAGCCAGTGAGAGTCATCAAGAGTTTTTACTGCAAGAGTAGTTGTAATTGCTATTTCAGTTTTGCCTGTGGCCTCGTTGCTGATTTCTAGAGCTTACTGTTGAATTTCAGAGTGTAAGGTGGAAGAGGAAAGGGATGCAGGATCTCTATTTTAATAGAATTCTGGGTCCCTGTCAGGAAAGAAGATACTGTGGACAAGAAAGTGAGAAGAATCAGAAGGACAGTGGTAGAAAATACTGTATAGCCTGGAGATGATTTCTCTGAGCAGGTTACTAAGAAACACCCTCGCAGCAGTGAGTATTGGGAGGATGAGAGAGAATAAATTGAAAGAGAGATTATACAGGGTATAAAGAAAAACCTTTTCACCCTGAGGACAGCCAGGCAGAGGAATATGCCCAGGGAGGTTGTGCAGTCTTCATCCTTGGAGGGTTTCAAGACCCGACTGGATAAACCCCTGAGCAATTTGGTCTGATCTCAGCTAACCTTGCCTTGAGCAGAGGGTTGGACTAGAGACTTCCTGAGGTCCCTTCCTAACTCAGCTCCCCTATGGTCCTGTGAATGATAGGTGCTATTTCATACTGGGAAAGAAGTGGTTAAGTGGAAAGGAGACAGAAGGAATAAAAACAGGTGGGAAAGTGCTGCAAAATGTAGCATTGATATACTCCTATCAGAGGCTAATAGGTTGGATTGGCTTGGAACTGTTTGTGTTTTTATTTATTTAACTGAGTTCAGAGAGCAGAATTCCTTGTGACCACTATCCAGGTCACCCGCTAATTACTAGGAATTCTGAAACTCACCATCTGTCAATTTGCTTCCACAATGATGCAGTAAGGCAACATTTTTAGTACTTGAAACCCACCTGTCTGGTGGCACCAGGTTATGTGAGGAAGCTGGGTTTTTGTTTAACTATTGAAACAAAGACAAAATCACCCAGGAAAACTACACCAAAAACCAGACCAAACCTTACACATTTTATCTTCACTTTCCATTCTGGTTTGGGCTTGATCATGAAATTTGTATTGGAGGTACTGTTCATTTACTTGAATTTCCCAGAAAATCTGTCTTTTCAGACATTTAGAAATCACAGTATCCAAAAAGGTTCACATGTTTTCTTTGGACAGTTTTTATTTTTTTTTGCTACAGTATGTAAGTGACAAGCTTGGGTGACTTTCAAAGACAGTTATTTACTCCTTTTGCTAAAGGAAGCTTAAGATAAATTTGTTACAAATAACTCTGATTCCTTCCAGATGTTCTTGGTTTTACATTACAGTACAAAGTAGGCAAACACGTTTCCTTAGGAGGGTAACATCCCTTTGGGTTATTGAGTAGAACAGTACCCAGTCACACAAGAATCTGGACTTCCAATGTACTCTCTTTACTTGGTAGTTCAAACTTGCTCTTTACTACCAAGAACCCTAAACAAGAGTTTCCCTTTTCCTTCCAATACTTCCTACTGCTTGTCACCAGGGCTACTATGCATTTCCAGGCATGAAAGCAAAGATAATGGAAAAAAAAAAAAGAAAACACAGTCTGTGTCTAGATCCCAAATTTCTGCTGGCATACCTGGGCTGTGGAATGTCTGCTTCCTTACGCTGTCTTGAGAAGCCTGTGGCATAGTGTGGCTACACTGCAGCACAATGCCTTTCTTGGTCTAGTCTAGGCTGTTTGGGGTGAGGGTGTTAATTATGTGGTCAGATTTTTTGTCAGCATAATGCTGAATCTACATTAAAAGCCTTGTTGGTTTTTTCTTTATCACAAGAATCTTTTTGAAATAACTATACTCAAAGAATAAACAGGAAGGTGGGGGTTTCTAGCAGAGTGCTGCAGCTGATTAAGTGACACAACTTCTCTGAAGGTACACTAGCAGCCTGAAATTCAGTCATATTTTATGAAAAGTTTTTTAAACTACTGTCAAATATGGAACCATTTCCTGAATTTTCCTACCAATTACAAATGTTTTCAACTTAGCACAGTATGGTCCCCCTATTGCCAAGCACAACAGCCATAAGGACAGTGGCAGGGAAGGAAACAATACATAAAAAAGTTATACACAAAAGGCTTTAAAATGCACCAAGTGTGTGTGTGTGAAGGGGAAGCCTTTTTCCACTGCTTTCTTCCTCCTGAAACAATCTAAGCTGTTGCTTGGTATTATTTTACTTCAAACACTCAGACGAGTAAAAACTGTTCAAATCCACAATTTCTTTTTGCTTTGATTTACCTGTCTGTAAGATCCTAATGCCTCGGGTCACCTAGCTGGAAGCAATGTCACCAGTATTCCAAAGAGAACAGAACACATAGGAAGGCCAACATCAGGCCTCCCAGGATTTGGATCACTGATTCAAAACTGAAATACTTATTAAAAATGGCTTTGACTTTTAAATAGCTTTAAAGTTTTGAATAAAATAATTGTTTTAAAACAGTTTTAATTAAATGAACCTAGAAGTTGTGGATCTTTGATATCCATGTCTGATATACTTTTGAATAAATAGATCTATAAATACCTCTTGATCTTTTTGGTGATGAAGTGCACAAAAAGTTAAAAATATATTTTTAAGCTGAAATGAACAGTTGTCTCTTTAGGAATAAACTTAATATCCAGAAACACGCAATGCAAAGTTACAGAAACCCAAAATATATTCTAACTACATAGTCACTATAAATACATACTTTAACTGAAAGCATGCTTTTTATTTACTCTGTGAGTAAATTGCCAATAAAGAAAATCAAGCTTCTCTTTAAAAGAAAAAACTAAATAAATAAACAAACAAACCCAGAATTCAAATAATAAACTGAACCAGCCAGTAACACTTTAAAATACAGAAGTGTCTTTCCCTTTCTCCTTTAGAGTAGTCCAGCATTTTGATACTCTTGAGGACAACAAACAAACAACCCCCAAACTACCATTCTCAAGTTTCAGTCCAAAAGCAAAAGTTTTCATTAATTTGGGCATTTGAAATTTGCTAGTTTAGTATAAAGCTGCACATGAGGCTCCATAGGGTATAAATAAACTAAGCCTCCACAGTGAAAACCAAAAGAGAAATCGTACATGCAGTTTATTCTAGAAAAAACATGATTTTAACTTTCACTTTAAAAACCCGTTAAGTGTAACAGTGCATTAGGAACAATCAAGCTCACTACAGGGACAATTTGCTTGCAAATGTCAGAAAGCATGATCTTTAATGTTATAATTTTGAGCAGTATCTCAAAGATTTCACTTCATAGCATTTTACAAAATAATATCCTAAACCTCAACACACTGCATCATACAAGGTTAGTAAGCAGGAAATCACAGAGTGGAGTGAAGTGGACCTCTCAAAAATGCTGTTTCCTGAGGTGTAAAGGAATAGTTTCCCACTCACAGCGTCAGCAGGGCTGGGCCAGTGTGCTCTGTGCAAGAACAGCTGCCATGTCCTGAGCAGAGCTGGCCCAAAGGCCTGTGCCTAATTCTCACCTTCACTGTCCTGTCAGTGCTTCTCTCACCACCACACAGGGAGGGCTGAGCACCACGTGATGGACATTCCCATTTAAAATGACTCTTTGTACTGATCTAAATTTGTTTGTAAAGCTGATAGAGAAAGAACAGATTTTACAATAGAGGTCTCAGAACTGCAGGGCAAATAAATGCAAATGTGCTTTATCAGCTGGAACAAGTGCCCTAGAATACTAACAGGCTGTGCATCTGCAGTGAACCTCTGAACCTCTTCTGCTGGATCAGTCCCACTTTACACAACTTTTGCTCATTGAGAGAGGCTGCAGCCACACAGTTCTGTGATCCTGTGCACCCATTTGGGATGAATCAGACATGAGCCCTAATTCCAATAAATATTCACAGACAAAGGCAAGGATCATTATTCCCCATTTATGGAGGAGAAACTGAGGCACAAAGTGATTACTCCAAGTCAGTGAAATAGCTGGAGGAAAACCCAGTTAGCCCCACACCTGCTACCAGGTGCTTTAAAATGGGCCAAAGCCACTTGATTATTTAATATGAATAATTTAGTAAACATCTTTCGTTTCTGTGTTTAGTGAGACCAGTGATTTCTTTTTTAACTTTCCATTTCTAAAACAACCCACATGATACTGAGAGTAAAGGTCCAAGAAATTTAGTGAAATCTGCCAGCAGATTTATCCCATTCATGATATTCACTGCAACCTATAAGATACAGGGTCAGCCTGGTAACTACCAAATGAGGGCTCTGTGAATGCCACTGCACTCTTCTCACTCCACCCAAATAATTACATGGCTCACCAGGAGAAATAAAATGGATAAAAACATTAAGACTTAGAAAAAAAATAATGTTTTCATAAAACAGAGACTTATTGCATGATAGCTGGAGGCAACACCTTTGCACAAACAGCTGTAAAATTAAAGCTGTCCTTTTACTAAGCTTCCAGAGATTGCTTACACAATGTGTGGCAATGGGAGAGAATATAGAAGAGAGTTAATTTTCTTCCTTCTTCTTCACTTGCTCAAGTGGATGAAAAGCTACTTGCCTACTTTTAAAAGGATGAAGATAATAACTTTTTATGCTCCCATACCACGCTGCTACAGTTGTGAACAGATGTGAACATTTTGCCACCTGATTGCTAAACTAAAATTTTCTTGATTTCTAAGTAAATGTGAAGGTATATAATCAAATACACATCACCTGCAGGTGGCAAGTGTTAGAGAACTTGAAATCACAATTTTGTTCTGCTCTCTCCAGTAACCACTGGTGAGCTCTCAACGGGCTGTGTCCACTCCTTTCAGCTATGAGAAGGCTACCCAGTGTTTCAGTTCTTCCACACGCTGCAGTATCTGTGTATAATAGAAATCCATGTTGGCTGCAAAGTCAGTGCACACAGGGGATTCCATGTCACCAAAGGTGCAGTACAGTGCAGTTCCTCCAATGCTAAGGAAAACAGTTGCTATGCACAGCAGGATCAGCAAAATACAGGAGCCACCAGACACTTCATCTGTAAAGAAGAGCAGAAAAGGTGAAAAAAGATGTTATACAAAGCAATACAAATGCATGTGAGAAAACCTGAGATTGGTTTTTATCATGAATGGGTCAGGAGGTAAACACACTTAATAATGCTCACCACGTCTAAGTCACCACAACACACAGGAGGAGTTTTGTGTTTCTCAGTCTTCTCAGAAACCTAAATATTTATATTGCTTCATTTCTGCAGTCTGTGTGCCTGTCCTTGCTGAGATCCCTTGTGGACTCATTCCATGCTGAAGCAAATTACACTTACCTGTGAGAAGGTCCCACAGCCGAAGCTGTCCTTCATGGAATAGTTAAAATGAAACAAAAGCTTTGAAACGAAACCAAATGGAAACATTCTTGCTTCGTTTGTAATGACACTGACTGCACTACAATGAACTGCTTGTGATTACTCTCACATTTTGACCACGGACACAAAACCTTCAGTGCAGGCTAATGTGAGGGGTTATTTTACATCTCAGTTATTCTCTGCTAATTCTTTGCACGATTGTCTATTCCAGAGTAGGAGCAATGCAGAGTTGCAGAGGTGCTACTACATCCTCACAACCTCACTTGTCCTTGCTAATCTGTATGCATCAACAACATCTGCATCTTCTGTCAGACTGATGTGGCTCTAAGAAAATTTCTGTACTCCCTTCACTCTACACCAGCAAGAAGAAATGGGGTAAAAAGAAACATTCAAGTGATTTTTTGGGTGTGTGTTTGAAATCAAACTTAAAGTAATAATAACAATATAAAACAACTTTCCTTTTGAATCACTAAATCCGTGGGGAAAAACAGTAGAAAAAACTCTAATTGGAATTTTAAATAAAACATGAATACTTTTAAAATAATTTCAAGAAAAAGATGGGATGGGGTCTCTTTTTAGGCCGTGAATGTCTGAGACATGCTAACACACTTTTAAGAACTAATTTATACCATTTAGTGGCTGGCATACACAGACAGCATTTTCTATATCATTAGCAATCAAAAATATTTTTCTTAATATCTCTTCAGTTTGAATAACAGAGACACTAAACTCAAAAAAAAAAAACCATAACGTGAGAAACATACTGTGTTTCTCACGAGGCTATTTAGCCCATCAAAAAGTGTAAAGCCAGATTTAATGACAGCTAGCAAATATGTATGGATATTAAATTATAAAGCAAGATTAAAATCTAACACCCTCCAATCCCATGGAAACCACTAGAAAGGGTTGGAAATGTACCCATGGACAAAGCACAACAGACTTGTTTCTTTTGCATCCCTCTACTTACACAGTAAATGGATTTAGGGAGAAAGCCTTACACCTCCCAAGTCTAAGCATTGAAAGGACTCCATTAATGAAAGGACTTCAATTATCTGTCACTTGTAAATCATTCAGCCAGAGGAAAAAAGCAGTGACTTCATTCTCAGCCAAGCTTTAAAACAGAAGCGTGCTCACTGTATCCTTCTGCACCTTTGTTAACCAAACCTGGTACCAAAGTACTTGGAATGATCAATCACCTTTACTTACTAAGTTTTAAAAACCCAAGAGAGTATGTTCAATAAACGCCTGCTTTGCTGCTGCGAACAAAAAGATTGACAATATTTGCACCCCAAGAGCTCAATCCGTGAATTAACAGCTTTAAACTACCTTGGTCCAATGTGTCTTCCATTTCTTGGAATCTCACTCTTCTCTTTGTTTGCCTTTGCTGGACTTGAGCAATTGTTTTTCCATCTCTGTCATCTCTCTTCTTTAGTATAGACACCAATCCTTCCACAGGGGTAATCTATCAGGAAAGTCAGTGAGTGGCACAAGAGATGTTAAATAGAGCTCATACTTCGATTTCTCACACTGACTCAGGGAGGAAACAAGCTAAACAGTTAATAAACAGTTTCCAGTCTACTCCTCTCAAACATTGCAGCCCTTGTGAAACCTCCTTCTTGAAGACACCAAGTCCCAAACAGACAGGAGAGCTGCAGTATTATTCTGCTGCTTACTGACACTGCTTGCCTTTAATTGTTATAAAAGTTACACACATTTTCTGCTTGGATGGTACTTTGTGTTCCTTTGTAAGCTCACATGGGCAGGGGCAGTGGTGAGGCGGATTTGTGTCAAAATCACTATCATCAGAGGGCAGTAAGAAGTCAATGACACACTGCTGCTGCCTTTCCAAAGATATAATCCTGCAGAGACCATCAAATACTTATTGTGAGATTAATTTTCCAGCACTGCAATGGGTTCCCCAGGGGGGACAAGCAGCTACAGGGGGGCTGCAAAAACGAGGAGAGGGAGCACCAGGGAAAAAGAAAGCTTCAGTGCTCTGGATAGATTCCAGCTCCATGTTGTAATAAGCTCTCTGGATACAGCAGCAGCTCAAAAATCCTTCCCTACAGACTGGTCACCCAAACAGCTTGCACAAACAGCAATATGGTCAAAAAGTCAATAAACCACAACTTCTCTTTTCTCTGCTACAGCATTTGGATTTGTTGCAAGAATATATGCTAAGCCATACTGGCTTGGCTGAGCACTCAGTAACTTCCTAGTTGTTAATGAAATAAAAGTAGGTGAAGTGTCAGGAGAAAAATGCTTTCCTAAGCAAGCAGTTCCTGGTGTGTTAGAAATTAACAGAAATTAAAGTAGAAAGTATGTTTAGAATTGCCCTTTCTTCTACCTTGTGAGCATCCTTGCCTCAAAAAACCTTCTAATTATTTCTTCCTAGATCTTAGTAGGACTTTAAAAACTTATTTCTGTAGACCAGCAGTAACATGTATGCATTTGTGCTACAGATAAAATATATCACATTTACAGGTGAATTCACAACTCATCTATTAGATAACCCCAAAGGCCTCTAATTTTCACAAAAACTCAAACCCCAAATTTCCAAATATCATTGTAGTTGCAGACAAGGGACTGCTTAAGCCTATCTGTAACATAAGTTAGAAGACCACCCATAAAAACTTGTTTCATGGCATTTCCAAGAGCTGTAGAGAAACAGAAAACAGCTTCATAACTTATGTCCTTAAGCTTGCCTCATGCCAGGAGCTCACATGATGCATCAACGCTCGCTGCAGTCAGAGATGGTGCATGGCACACACTGAGACACAGGGCACACTCCCATAGGCACTGCAGCAGCTCTGGCCTTTGCAACATTTAAGTGATAAAAGGGGCAATCACACTGGCAGGTCTCTGGTCTGGCAGTGTTTCATAGCCCTCAAATGGACAAACAGTCTTACCCAGGACAACTCAGAGCTGGGCACTCTGGGTGCATACCTACAGTGTAAAAACTTTTCCAAAATCACAGCTGAGAGGATAAACTAGATATCTGCCACACTTTTGATACCCACCTTCCCTTCTGTTTATCTGCTCAAGAGCTTGAATGGATTATTTAATGAAACAATGCAAGGAAGTACTTGGAAAGTACTTGCAAAGTACTTGGAAAGATGTCTAGGTGTGGAGGCAGAGGAAATAAGTTGTTTAAATCAACATGCAGAGGACCAGTAGTTGGCACAAATGACCCAGAAATAATAGTCTGCAAGTGTCTCATCACAAAAAATGAGTGCACTGAGGTGCAGCTTCTACTGGTAATGTTAAATTAGCCTTGCAAAACTACCAGGAAAATTTAACAGGCCAGCAGAAAAATCAACACTTATGTTTCTTTGTTGGGACAAGGAAAGGGGATTATATAGGAGTGCTTTAATTTGACTTATTTATTTGGAAGGGTGGAGATAAAATGATATCCTTTAGTAGAGTAGATTATTTTAAGCTTCTGCTTACAGCATTGCTTTCATAAAGAGGATCAATTGCTCCTCCCACACCACCCACACTGCAGGCTGGCTTTTGCCTGGCATGATTATTCCCAAGTGGCTTGGACTGCACAAGGTGGGAATGTCACCCAGAGATGGCAGGGCATTCCTACCAGTCTGCCTTAAGATTAGAAGTGATGGTCTGCTCTGCAAATTGTCACTGCAACCTGAGGCACTTCATTTTGTCTGCTGCTCTCGGCAGCTTCGGAATGACTGTGTCACAAACTCATGTCTTCTCCAAGCTTAAAAGCAGAGGGCTATCCTTGACAGGATTAAGTGGAAATGTAATTACAGTTACATAAAAGGCTTTCTGGAGGAAACTCTTGCTACAATGAGGTTCATTTATTTGCCCTGTCAGCCTACATGGCTACATTTCAGGATTTACTTTAAATGTATAAAGAACGAATCGGACACAGCACAGGCTTCTCCAATCTGAACATCTTCTTTTGCTTACAAAGAGGGAAAAAGTGCTTTTGATTTTGCAATAAAATCAGTGTGGCTAGTGTTACTTCCCTACAAAAGCCATAAACTGTATTTTGAAAAATGGTCCCTTTACATGACCTGTAATTCATACCTAGAATAGAATCACAGAATATGTTGAGTTGGAAGGGACTCACAAGGATCATTGAGTCCAACTCTTAATTCTGCACAGGACACCCCAAGAGTCACACCATGTGTCTGAGAGCGCTGTCCCAGCACTTCTTGAGCTCTGTCAGGCTGGTGCTGTGACCACTGCCCTGGGCAGCCTGTTCCAGTGACCAGCCACCCTCTGGGGGAAGAAACATTTCCTAATATCCAACCTAAACCTCTCCTGACTCAGCAGCATGGCATGACTATACTTCATCTGCCATACTGCATCTGCCTTTCAATTTTACGAGTTATGCACTTAAGGTTTTTCATCTTTGTCTACAAGACACAAAATGATTATATTAGATCCATGTCCCACTAATTAAACATCCAAGGAGAAGGATTTAGGTGCCACACAAGACAAAGTTTTACATCCCCATCTTTAGGAGGCAGGGGGAATCAAAAAAAGGCAGAATATATTATTTAAATTGGAAGTTAACATGGGAACTGTGGTTAATACAGTTGATCACAAGTCAAGCAGAGGCTTGACTTGAACCCCAGGCAGAAAAATACTTGCACCAGACTGCCCTGCAAACAGCTCTTACATGAAAGAGCTGCATAAAGGACCCTATTGAAACATCAGATATTTTCTTAATTCTAAGCTGGAACAAAAGATGGTCTTGGAGCATCTATGTAACTGAGCTTACTCAGCTCTGCTGGCCTTCACAAAATCAGGTGTGTGGTGGCATTTTCACCAACAGTCAAAAAGGAAAGCAGCAATGGCTGTTGGTTAATTGAAACTCTGTTAAATAAAGCTTTTCTCTTTTCCCCACCATTAATAGAAAGTGAATCTGCTTCAATCAAAAGTTTCACACTTTTCAGATAAATTTTAACAATCAGGTTGCAAAATTAGAAAAAATAAACTAATTACCTGTCTCTCCTCTGTTTAAAACAGCACTTGGTAGTAAAAATATCAAAAAGCTTCTTACATTGTGCTTATTTTCAACAAATATGATGTGTGTATGTTATATTTATAAACATACTGGAGAAAATGATGAAAATAAGGCCTTGTAATTCAAGTTCTTAGAGAAAACATCTTGAACTTGACAATTAGAATTAGTTGTAGCATATAGACATAAATAAAAACCCCAACATGGAGGCACTACAAACTGGGAACTAGGAAGAAAAGCTCATTGTGTGAAGTAGTTTGGTCTGAATGCAGAAAACTACTCAAGAAGGTTTGTGTATTCTTCTGTGGGCTGTATTCCTTATTCAGCTACTTGGCAAAGGACTGTAGTTTTATTACAAGCAATATCAGATTTTTTTAAAGCAGTAATCCCCAAAATGACAAAACCCAAGTCTGCCCTGTGTTACAATAAAAGCAGCAGACAAATCCATTTGCTAATAAAACACATTAGATAAGTGAGTAATTTGAGTTTCAAAAAGAGCTAACTTAGCAGATTCAGTATTCATACCACAGCTACAGACAGTAACTATTTTTCCTGCTGATACATTTGTCATGCAAGTAATAATGCCATACAAGTACCTGAGCTCCTTTATATAGCAGGAAATACCTGATACCATGTAAGCACTTCACATGGAAGCACAGTTCTTACAAACTCAAAGCTATGGGACCCAAGCCATACAAGAGAACAGAGGATCCAAAACATTGCCTCCAAACCGAGTGGAGACTTCATTTCTTGGTGTACAAACTGCTATCCAAAAGCTTTATGTTTTGGTAGACAGTCTCACTATCTTTGCTTTCTAAAAAGAATTTCCCAATTATAATTTTCTAATAAGGAAAAACTTTAAGATTTTACTCACTTCCCATAGAAAGTCTCTCACATAGAAAGTTTATGCTACAACCTTTTATTTTATATAGCAAAATGCAACTTTATTGAGGTTACAGTTTGTTTTGCCACTGGTGTGTCATTTCATTCTCATAGAAATGATAGCAAGGACATTTAAGAAGAGCTATATACTTCTAGTATCTGTTGTTGCCAGCTTCTGACTGTGCTCCAAAGTTCTTTGTGAGCTGTACAAATCTTGTTTCTATAAAATGACTGTGGTTTTCCATCATTTGCATGTTGTTGTACATGGTCTGTACTAGTGAAGAAATACCTAGTATAAGGACCTGTACAATATGAAAACTACTACTTCAGTTTTGCAACTATTTAAATCCAGAGTCAGAATTTGGTGAATTTTCACTCTTGTAATTAGTTATTGTAAATGATAAACTAAAAGCAAGTGACAAAGTATCTAAATTAGAAAATTGCATGAGATGATTCTTGCATCTCAATATGGAGCCAAACAAAACTTCCTAACTGTAAATATATACACAAGTATTTACCCTTCCTCATCTTCAATAAATTATTATTACATGTAAATTGAAGAAAATTAATGAAATTTTATCCTACCATATGGGTTTTGTTGCCAGGTTATTTCAAAATTATCTTTACTTTCACCTTCCATTCCAATTTATTTGTGGCAATTTTGTGAACACTTACTTCATTATAAGTTTTATCACAGTCAAATTGATTATTTTTTTCTTTTTTACTACCACACTGGTACCTTTAATGTGATTAATTTAATTTCACTCATGTGGCTACCAATGCATTTTCTAGACACCTCATTAACAACCAGTGTATGAAAACACTGTTATCCTCTTAGGTTGCCATAGCCTGAACTATGCAATTTCAAAGCCTTCAAGAGGACAAGAAAGGAAGAAGTGTTACAGCTGGGTACAAAGATCCATCTGCTTGTCAAAACTTCAGTGCAATTATTTTAGCACTAAAACAGAATCAATGAACTCAAGTTAACAATGCTGCTTTCTCAGGGGTGCCAAACTCTTTCAAATGTGTCTTCCAAGAAAGCTGTGGGTGCTCATCACTTCTGAAAAACAACCCCTAGGCTACTGATGGGTGGTAAGATTAACTGGAAATACATCCTATAAGTGTATAATGAAACAATACAAGCTGGTGTGCTGTCCTTAACTCACCCTGTGGCACCTACAAATCTCAAGTATTGTGAAACAACCCCAGATGCTGCATATTACAAATTTTATTTGCTACTGACATTAATCCTTCTTCCCTTCTCCCATTTAAGCCCCCTGCCTCACACAGAACTCGGGCCTCTTGCTGAGAATGATTCAAGTGGACTCTCACCAATGCCTTCTATGGCCAGAAAAACTACTAAGGAAAAACTCAAGGTACTTTTTCCTCTGCAGACACTCAACTCTGTCATCAGAGTACTGGCAGTCCCAGCATCAGGAGAACAAACTAGAATTGAAATCAGATGCCCTGTAAAGCATCATCATTGGTCACAGGGGCAATCAATACAAGCATAATTTTTCTAAAAGTATCCACATGCTGCTTCCTATCCCATCCTCTGAAACACAAATGGCACAAACACAGCTATTTAAAAATAGATGCTATTGGTTTAATTTATACTTTATCTATGTGAAACAGAAGAGTACTCCTCTGCTAAAATGCAGGACTTTCAGTGGGCTCAAAAGAAATTTAATGCTGATGATACTTAAATTACTCTTTTGTTATACACGTATACAGGCTTAGCACAGACTGTGAACAAAAGGCTCTTTTTCAAAACTACCCTCTAAGTGAACACAAGCCAATGGATTTATGAAAATTTGGGATCCATGTATTGACATGTATGTGGGTTTCCACATCTGCTTGTGTACAGCTTTGTGCACATGGCTGTCAGTCCTGGTATGTGGCATACTTCCTGAGAGCCCAAAAAAAACAAGAGGCATGATCTTGGAAAGGATGTAAGAAACTGTTTAGGTGGGGAGAAAAACCAAAATGCTTTTTTGCATTTGCAAAAACCTCTTTTCAGCTCTGGAGACTTTACCAAACATGTAATAACATCAGCACTGATCTCCAGTATTTAGTTCCCTGCTTGACCACTGTCCTTGAGCAATTTTGGGGGTTCTTGGTCTCTGTGCATTAGCTTGATCTATAGAGAAGTACTGTAACTTTATTGCCAAGGGGATAGTCTATTGTTAAAGATCTTAAAGATAGAGATGAACTAAGAAGATACTTTCATACAAGCCTTCCCCCTCCAGCATCTGAAATAACATCATTTCACAATACACTCATTTTTTAATTTAAAAAAAAAGCTCTTAAGGTCCCATGGATGCAAATGCGGCAAAACCAGAAGACAAATAAAGGAAAGATGTTTTCATTACACTCTCCAAAAAAGTCCCAAAGCAATAAATCTTCTCTATTTTCAGCAGAGCAATTTAGCTTATGAAGCACTTATCCTTGTGACAGGCCTACCAGGTGGGTTCAGGGTTAGAAGCTCTTTCTTAGCTTGGGCTGAACAACAAATCTGCCTAAACTTGACAAAATCAGAAGCCCATTCATTCATATACAGAATTTATATACATGTAATTCTCACTTCTATGGAATAAGCACAAAAAAGCAAACTTTGTTCTATGCATAGAAATGAATGATGGTACATCATAGGCATTATGTAGATTTCTAACACAAAATTTGATTTAACAGGAGCTGTGAGAACATCCTTTAACAGTTTCTGTCAGAATAAAAAAAAATTAACCCCCACCCCCCCCAGGTATCACACTCATATATAAGATCACTCTTATTTTTGAAACACAGTGCACTGAAGAGGCAAAAATCAAGAACTCAGAACAATTAAATATGTCTAGATTTCAGATTTTAAGAAGTATAAATAAAGGAATATTTAACACATTTTGAAGTTGGCAGTATCTAAAATATTTTAACTGAGATATACATGAAAAATTTTATAGGATTTACAATATTTACCTCAGTAATCTCTATCCTTCTTGTAAGTTCATCAAGAGAAGAAAAGCTTTCATCTAGTGATAAAGCTTCCAGGGAGTTATAAGCTGCTTGTTCAGGTGAAATATCTGGAACAGTGTCAAAGTCCTCTTGGTTTGCTAAGTTTGCAGATTCTTCAGTATCTATTATGTTACCATTCAAAAATCTCAGAAATAAATCTTCTTGTTCATTATTGGCCTTCTCCTCCTGTCCTGCTGCTCTCTGTATCTCCTTGTACACCTGTGAATGGGCAGTACTCTCATGCTCAGACACTTTATTACACCCAGAGCATTCACCAGAGGCAGTTCTGTCCCATGAAGACTGTTCATCATCATCATCATCATCAGGCTGTATCTGTTGCTGCTTTAAATCACTATTTCCAAGCTGCCCACTAGGAATTTCTGAAGACCCAGCAGCATGTTTTGATCTGAGCAGCTTTCTGTCAGCTGGCACATCTTTATCAGAAGGAACCAAATCAGTAGACATATAATCATCACCTGTTAAAGCCAAAGCATCTACCATTGGCTCAAGAGAGAGTTTCACTCCAGGCTCCGCAGCCCCTTCTGTTTTTACTGCATCCCTGGAGAGCTGTCCTTCCCTCAGCTGCAGACTGTTATCTCTGCCGGCATCCCCAGATGATAAGCAGCCCGAGGAAGGCCTGCCCACTGTCCCTGTGGACTGGGTGTGTGGCTCCAGTGTTGATTCAGCACTGCAGTGCTGCTCCTCCATGTGGTCCTTCCCTGCAGCTACCCGAAGGCTTGCTGCCTCTGTCTGTCCCTCGGTTTTGTTTTCACCCGGGCAAACAGTGCTCAGCTGTTTATCTTCTTTCTTTGGTGCAGTGCCAGGACAAGTTTCAGTACCTAAGTGCAATAGGAAAAACAGTTCCAGAGTTTTTAAATGATTCAAAGCATCAGCCCAGGGGGGAAAGAGTATACTGTGATTTGATAACATTGTAACCTAATGCTTCAAAATGCTCTCCCATAAAGGGCAGGTATTTTATGCTCCAGTCAGGATAACTTTTGTTAGCAGTCTCTGACTCCTGATTCAGGGGAAAAAAAAAGTATTTGCACACATTCTTGCAGGTGAAGTGCATGATTTAGTGTCCTTCTGAAAAAAGCTACTCCCAATATGTGAGCGAGTATCTTTCTGAACAGTCACTTTTCTTCTAATGGATAATTTTACATGAGTCATCTCATGGAGGCCTGGAGTTCAGGCAAATGCACTTAATTACAGAAAACTCTATTTGTAGATGCCAGGGTATCTATCACCTAGGGAGATACCTGCATTTCCTTTAAAGGAGCTGAAATCATACTAATTTAATAAATTTTATATTTGCACATCGCTAGCTCCTTTGGTTAACATTAAACTAAATAGAAATTACATTTCCCATAAATGGACACCATAAAAAGATGCTGCTTTTTGGATCAGTAAGTTTACATATTAAAAATGCAATTTGATGCAACTTACGTCTGCATTCATATTTACAATACATATGAAAATTATTTTTTCTTATCTGAAATTTCAGAGACACACAAGGAGTTCTACACAGCTTGTGAATTCACCTACTGTTGTCATGATTTGCTGATGAAGGATGCTTAGCCCAATTTATCAATGAAATTATGAGATATTAACCATTACAAGAAAGCCAAAACTCTGTTTTTAGGCTTAAAAACAGAGAAAGGGGCTGTTAAGAATTAAAATATCAAATATCAAAATATCAAAGTAAGATGAATGACAGAAATTACCTTTTATTCCATACTTTAATAAAAACTATGTTAAGACAATGTTATAATAGGACTGCTGTTGCAGTAATAGTAATAACCTCAATCAACAAATTAATAACTTTAGAAAACACTTATTTGCATTTTTTGGCCATAGTGAAGAGCAGAAAGCTCTTATGAACAGACTAATAAAGATATCAAATAATCCCCTTCTTAACTGAGTTCTCTATACCAATTTTATTCTTCCTCACCTGTTAAAACCTCTCTTAAAATGGGATCAATTTCTTGAACTTGTTACACAAAAGTCACATTCATTAAAACAAACGTTTGCATTAATTCATTGTACTGAACAGTTTTATTAAATTCCAAACTATCCCCCTTTTAATGGATAATGAAATGCAAGGTAGCACAGAAAAGACAGACTTGAAAATTGAAAAAGAGAATATCCAAGTAAATCAAAATGTAGAAAAAATATCAGAATGACATTAACAGAAAGGAAGAGTACAAGGAACCTAACTTCTGTAAAACACTGAAAGAATAGGTGTGAGATAGGGACTTTTTAAAAATTAGACACAGATGAGTAGATAGCTCAAGGGATTTGTAATGGGATACTGAGCCCTTCACATACAGGTCATGAGCTCAAACACAGCCTGGATTATTGGTACAAGATTTCGTTACCATCTGTCAATTTTTCCTAGTGGATACATCCACATTACAACAGGCATCTTTGCTGGCAGCCCCAAGTGCAACAAAGATTAAATGGAATCGGAAATTAAATCAGATTCTTTACTGTGAAAGGTGTCCCTTGAGCTCAGGGCACTGTTCCTAAGAAAGTAATAAATGATCCTAGCACTGTCATCTAACCACAGATGTACAAGAACTGGGATGCAATGCTCATTCACATCAAGTTTTTGGCAGTGTTCAATATTTACAACTACTTCAGGCAACCTGTGCCCACTACAGACTGAAGGCAAGTTAAGACAAATATTTGATGACTTAATTAGAAAAGATGCCTTTGCCTACACCAAGTAACTGAAGACATACCCACCAGGGGCATTAATTTTTGCCTGACTGAAAGAGGTACAACACTGTCTACAGTAAATTTTTTAGCAACAAAAGCACCTGTGGTAATTTATTAAATTGTTTCTTTTCCCCTTAACAGAGCTGCATTAGAATCGACACTTGGTTTGCTCGTCACAGGAACCTGCAGGTGCCACTTTGTCCCATTAATCCATGACAGCCCAGCAGACAGAGTACTGATCTACAATAATATACCAATGGAGAATTCAGACTTGGCCATCATTGTCCCTTCTTCCCAATTAAAAACAAATCCCATAGAACCTAAAAGAAAACAGGATATAAAGAATTTCTCCCCATCCTGGAAACGAGTCTGAATTATATGTACAAACTGCAAACTTATGCTAAGGGTTTTGTTAAATTCAGTATTACGTTAGGAAGGTTTTCATGAAACACACTAATTTATCTTTAGTTAACACTAAGGCTATAAAGTTTCTGCTTTCAGTCAGAAACTGAAGAAATTAATGGGTAAAAGATGTATCAAATCTCATCTTTAATATACACACACACAGTATTGAGGGACAAATTCTCTGTGTAGGTAGATTCAGAGTGAAAATCTGCCAGAAAGTAAAATGCAATAGAACAGACCATTCACAACCCTTGCTCAGAAGGGCAGAAATCTAATTAGGTACTGTCCCAGGAATCTTGATTGGATGACTTCTTATAAGGCTGTTTGTCGGATGCTGTAGCCCCAGGAGAGAGAAACTGTGAATTCATAGGATCAACTGCCTGCAGAGGCTCAAACTATGTTCCCATATACCTTAGCAGATCAGTGGAATAATTTTTGCTTCAAATTACCAGGGAAGTTTGATTTTATTTCAAAGATGCTACTATAGTGCAGTACAACAATCTCTACAATGTAATATAGATATTGCTACAATGCATTTTATGTATTCTTATAGATGATTGCTACATAAATTCTTATTAAATATGAATCCATATGAAAGCCAGTCCTCAAAACACTTGAGAGTTTCCTTTTCCTGCCTTACTGTAAGTCAGACTTCTACTACAGGCAGCTAAATGAGTTAAGTAGTTCTTCCTGTGGTTTGGTGGATAAATGTATAAGAAAAGAAAAAGTTTACATTTTTACTTCTCATTTTTCATTTCATTTTTCTTTTTTTTTTTGGTAGAGAAAAAAGCCCCCCAGAAAGCAGAAGTCAGGCATTCTAAGTTTTCAGTGAGAAGGCCCATGCATTTAGGCTACTGCTGAAAAGGTTAAATATTAGAAACTCTAATGTAATATAGGATTCTGCTGGGTTTCAGGTGAAATCAAGAACCAGTCCCAAATGGTCATTCTGCTTCTAGTCCTGAGCTGGATCACTCAGGCACAGCTTGTTATCCGAATGTTATTTCAGATTATGAATCACCCTTGTCAAATTTCTGTACTGGTTTATACTGATGCCTTCCCATCCCAAATCCTTCTAACAGCAACCAAACCCATTCATCCCCACGCTGCTGATGCATGGACACTGAATGGCAGCAGCAGCAGCAGCTAATGGCCACATGCTGCCTGAGCAGCTGCTCACACTCCTCAGGGAGAGAATCCACCGCTTCCTCAGGAAGCAACTCATCTTGTGAAAAGGATCTTTTGCAAATCTCAGCCTGAGAGTCAACTTGAGTCAAATCTCAACTGGAGTTAGGGTGGAAATATTCCTATCTTTGTGTTGGAAGTTCTTAGCACTGCTGAAGATTTCTCAGCAGAACTGCTTTTTATTGGATGACACAGCTTTATTGATTTACCAACATTTCACAGGAACCCAAAGATTTTGATGATATTTTGACAAGATTTATATTAAGACAAAGGCATGAAAAGATCCATTTACACCATTAATTCCTTCCACATGATGTCAAGATGTTGTACTAGAGCATTTCAACATTGAAACAAAATGCTCCTGAACTCAGAACATTCAAATGTTCAGAAATTCTGCTCTCCAGAATGCTTTTGCTCCCACTTGGAATAAACTCAGAGGAAAAATTGTAATTGTCTATTTTTTTCTATGGGAATTTCCAACCATCCAAAAATAAAAAGAACCTGTGTTCTTTTGATCTCCTTTCTGAGCTGTAGAACATGTTTGTTTCATGTTTCTAATGCTTTATGTTTAGTTAGGTTACAAGAATGGAAGTGGAGAAAAGGCAGTATAGGGATCATGGTAAATGAGCAGGGAGATAAGGAAGGTCCATGTAGAGAACTGTGACTCTGCATCTTCATTAATTTCTGATTCTCCTGAACATCCTGGCTGATCCACACTTGTAGGATAGTTTAGGTTGAAAGGGACCTCCTAGGATCACTTAGGCCAGTTCTCATCTTCTGAAGAATTCTAGCTGTTTTTGAGGGAAGGTACTTAGCTTAAGCCAATTTTGGCCACCGGAATATGGCAAAATACCAGAAATTTTTGCTCAGAGACATGAGAGATAAAGCACAGCCTGGTTGTCTACCAATATTCTTTCCCACTCTGTCTCCATTTTAACAATTCATTGATCTGTCAATGTTTCATAAGAACCCAAAGATTCTAACAAATTACTCAAACAAATGGCCACTGCCCCAAGGCAGAAAAAGGAAAATGAGGCTGACATAAAAGTATGTACTGAAAACAATTAGCTGAATGTTTTTCTCTTCAAGACTCCCTAAAGGCTTCATCATTTTCTGTGTTGCTTCAGAAAAATGCATCTCAAAATCAGTACACAGCACATAACTTAAAATAGTTACTAATACTGTTAACTGTACTTTATTGCCACACCTCAGAATATCTCTCATCAGGTTGATTACCTACTATATATTTGTATACATACAAATAATGCATCTTCTCTCTAGTTTTATACAATTTTGTAGCTTAAATAAGCAACTGTAAATGCATGCACATTTAAGATGTTTTTGATGGAGGCTAGAATTACTTTACAATTACGAATATCAATGACTAATTAAAATTGCATTATTTATCCACTGTTCTGAGAAAAAAAAAAATCATCCATTTGAGATCCAATAAATGCTGTAGTTTCAAATGAAATAGCTTCATTGTATTTATAGGAATATGTCATTACAGTGCAATATTTAAAACAAATGTATGCACATGTATATACATACACACATACCTGATTTAAAAGCAGTAGCTTCTCTTTCCTTTAAAGTTCTGGATTCCATTAACTGAGGTAAACAACTGCTTTCCCATGTATTTTCTGCAGCTACCAACTGTAAAATATGACAGTATTATCTGTAATTTTTGGAATTAAACAGGAATGCTGTGACTTTTTGAGACATTCAAACTTCAAAAAGCTTCTAAACGTGAAAGGTTTTATCTAATATTTAAAATATATTTATTACCAATTTTTGACACAACAGAATTCAATTAAACAGCTGCTTACCTTATTTTTGGATGCCTGTGGCCTGCAGCAATAAAGGAAAAAAGAATAAATTAAACAACCTAGTGGCAATATTCTTCATAATAAATGTAAGTGAAATCTTAGAAACCTTTGCTCTCCTCTAAAATTAGCACAGAACTTTTTTCCATTAAAGTGTCAGCCTGCTAGCATACTTGCAAGCACAGATCTGTACTTGCATGAATATCATCAGAAGACCAATTAGCCCCAACACTGTTCCACCTGAGAAAGCAGCCAGAAGAAAATTTACTGCAACATATCAAGCAATGTACATTCCTGTAAAAGGTTATACTCAGAAGAAACTCAACCAGCTCTAAAAATCATGTAAGAACTTGATATCTACTACTATTTAAAATAGTGATCACTATAAAAGAGATTGAGGAATGAAATGCCCTCCCCAGAAAACATTTCCCTCTCCACAGACTGGGAAATTTTCTGGGCTCTGTAAGGTACAGCAGCTCCCACTGACTCCATTCAGATTCACAGGTGAATCAACGCTGCTCACAGTCAGTGTGGACTTTGCCAGCTGGATAGAGATTCATGCACAATGTGATTTATTACACACAATCTGTCTTGCACTCTTTCACACAGCAATGGAGATAAAATGTGGAGCATTTTATTTAAAGCTACTGAAAAAAAAATTGGAGAGACAAGGGGAGAGTACTGATGTTCATATTCACTAACAAAAACTTCAAAATGTTACACTGCCTTTTAATTTTTACCATTTAAAATTCCAATAAAGGACACTCAAAACTATCTTTAAAGAGCAAACGTGTCCAGTATGTATCTGGAAACCTTGAGTATCAGAAAAATTTACATTACTTTCAATTACAAAGGCAAAATGCTCACATTTTCCAAGACCTGCATGCTATTCATTAAAAATTAAAGTGTAATTTTAATTAAAAAGTAAAATGAGTTTAAAGCTTAGGAAAAACCCCCTATGAAACAATAAAAGCAAATAGGCTTTTGCCTAGAGAGTTTGAAAGAGTAATAATATTAAATCCAGAGCACTGATCATGGCAAATGAACACAAGCCTTAATTTTTCTCAAATTGCAGGGTTTCTCAGAACACGGAATGCTCTTTCAAAACTGAAATGAAGGCGAAGGCAGAGTTATTCTCAACAAGGTGACAACCCAGGTGACAGCAGGGAGGTGCTGCTCGTTGCAGCACATAACCCAGAGCAGACCTGAGCCTCACCTTTCCGTGGGCTGGCAAGGGAAATGCGTGTGCAGGGAAACGCAGGCTGGGGCAGCCACAGGCGCTCGGTGCAACCTCTCAGCAGCAGCAGCACATTGCAGGTGCAACCTGCAGCTCCAGTGCTACACCTGCCCCCTCTTCCTGTGGGAATGCAGGAACACCTTTCCAGGGCCTCCCTCCCAAAGGCATTCAGAGCACATGTAAAAAATCCCTGCATGGAATCTGGCAATCAGCTGGGGTGTTTTCAAACTTTGCTACCATCACCCAGAAGAAAAAATACTGATGGCCAAATCAATACTCTCTTTATGTGCAACAGGAGCATTTTGGCTTTTGTTATATTCAGATTGACTAAGCCAATGCAAATGTACCATCTAATTGAGAGCATCTTGCCTGTCACAGGCAGACCTTTTCACAGCCTTTGCATGCAGTTAGTTTCCCTACTGCTGTTGGCTGATCATTTTTCAGTGGCAGCTCGTACGATTTTTTCCATCTGTGCATTAAAATCAATGTCTGGACAGTAGGACATTTACCCATGAAAGAACAGATCTCCTCCTCCTTCCTGACAGGTACAATCCCATATGTTACTAGCCAGAAAAGCACCCCAGGCACTGCCCACAAGTTTGCTGTACTGTGATACACTGATTCAGGAGGCTGATGGATCAGGCAAAGCAGCTCCAAACTGGGATTTCACTGTTCAGAATACTGTCATGCTAGGAAAGTACAGAATCACTGCTTCATGGAAATGCAACCGATATGAAATTAATAGAAGAACACATGAACTGTTTTAAGCATTAAGGAATTGTCCTAAAATATGGAAAGCTGGGAATAAAATCCTACAGGGTAGGTATGGGTGCTGAAGTCTGAGGTGCTGGACACTTACAATTTGAAACAACGATTAAACCAATAGGTATTAAACATGAATACCATCATTAGATCTACAGTCTCTCTCTTCCTAAATTAACACTATTTAGCTTTTCCTTTGGTTGAAATAATAAAACTCAAAACTCCAGCTCTGGAAAACTGATGATTTGCTAAAACGAGTTCAAATTTAGCATTCATGCCTTCCTCAAACAATATTAAAACAATGTGAAAAGTGATGGTAAAAAATATTTTAGGTACAGATCAGAAAGAACCACCACTTTATAACCAAATTCAAGTCAGTGATGCAACTTTTATTTTGACACTGATTATTTTAAAACAGCCACAATGAGCCACCTTGAGGAGCTGTTGAGGAGTAATAATACTTTCTTATACTTACTGTTGATGTGAGGAGCAAACTCTAGTAAGCTTTTCCAGTTCTTGGCCACTCAGTTCTTTATCTGAATTCCTCAGCGTTTTAACTGGACTGGGAACTGCTGTTTTCCATTTTCTTTCTAAATTAAATCAAAATAATTTTTACTCAAGATGATATAAAAGTAGCTTAACATAAAACAAATAGGTGAAACTAATTAATGGAGAAATATTGACAACTTTTCTGTGTATGTTCTACACTCATCTCAGACTATGTAGAACAGCATCCTATTCTTTCAGAAGACACTTTATTTTCATCACATCACACTCACTGACCCTAACCCAAAAAATAAGCTTGAAACAACTGTGGATTAAAATCCTGATTACCAGAATAAAGAACTACAACTATTTGCACATTTATCATTAAATGTGTGCAAACAAATCCAAAGCAGGAATACTCTTCCTGTAACAAGCTCAGAGAAATTCTGATATAAATGCCGCTTTTGCTATGTAACTTTTTTAGTCTGGAAATGTAACTCTATTATTTAGAAATACAAACCTTCTTCTTTCTTCTAAGACTTCTAGAAGTCTTTCTTCTGCCATATTAGTTTAGCTGGTACTCACCCCACTGTTCCTGTATGGAAGATAGATTTGCAAGTAGCTGCTCATGGTAAAGTCGCTCAAGCTGAATGAACTTCATGGCCTTCTCATCTGAATGGAAGGTTAAAGGCAAATGCACACATTTGTGGACATGGAATGACTTACTTATAATTGGCATCATGTTTGAAAGGGAAGTAATTTTACACTTGAAATTTGAAATAAGTGAATCAAAATGAATAATGGCTAGCATCCCAATTTCTGTGCGAGGAAGAAAAATAGCAGACATGAAAATGGAGGGGAAGGCATTTTTAAAATCAGATGAGGAACATTCAAAAAATGAAAATCCTATTCTTTTCAGCAGCTACCTCTTCCCACATGCCTGAAGCACAACAAAAGATTTTTCTTGAAAATAAATGACTGAAATGTTATTATGCTGATAACTTTACAAAAAAAAAAAAGAAATCTTTGGGAAATGAAAAGCAAAACAATGACACAAATACCAGCACATAACCATGACTAACTGAAAAGATGGCTCCTTTCTACTGACCAGCTGGAGACAGCATTAAAACAATTGATCCAACTTCAACTTTTGAAAAATACCTGCCCACTCTTCTACCATTGTATACAACACTGTTGGACTGCTAAGTTTACCTTTTGTCTTCCTGAAGATTCTGCTCACTTTTCTTCCATATGAAGACCTTCCCCTTGCTTAGGGTTATTAATATATTCACAAAGGTACACTGATAGGCACATATTTTACAATAGTCAGGATAATGCTAGTTCCACTAAGCCTGAGTTGTTAGTTGTGCTGTTTGAAGCTGTTTTACCAGCTATTTGAAATGTAATTCTACAATACAATGAGGATGGAAGCACACACTGAATGAGGTTCTTAGTAATACAGAAAACCCACTTTCCATTATTCATGCTAATTAAAACACTGGAGTAATTAGTACAAAAACACAACCAGTACTTGTTATTCTGGTTAGCCTCATGCAACAGCATGGCTTATGAACAACAATATTAATGGAAAGAATATTCCCTGTCTTCAGGAAATCTGTTATTAGAAACAGAATTACAGATCACAGAGAGAGCCCTAGAGCATCACAACAACAAACCCTGAATTATTTTTAATATGAGATTCCACACTGGATGAATTAAAATGTCTGTCATGGATAATTAATACAGTGCAACATGATCAAGTAAGTTCTTTATTAACCTCAGGAAACTGATGGCTGGAGGTACAGGGGAGATATCCTTCATAAATATGTATTATATAGTGGTGTTGAATTCCACACATCAGGTGTACATTGCATTAAAAAATATTTCCTTTGATCAGCTTTAAATAGAATGCCTTTCAATTAAAGCAACTTCAATGAAAGAGGAACTGTTTCTACCATGCTGTTTATATTTTAAATTTACTGTATTCCCCCCTGCACCATAATTTACTACAGAATTTTTCCATGCCTTTAATTTGTGCTGTGCAATTCACATTTTCTGATGGACACTGTTGAATTAGGAGGACCAAAACAAAAGTGTAGTCCTCTAAACAGTGATGGGTATTTTATTTTATATGTTGCTTTTATGATATTTCAACTGTTAGCTCTCTGGTTTTATCTACAGGCTAATATAATTTGTCTAGGTTTCTTATGCCTTGTTACTTATCCTGCTAAATAATTGCCTATTTGCTGTATTTTGTTTATACAAATTACATAATAAAGAAATAATCTGTATGCACAAATTCTGTAATATATGATGCATCTTAGTGAATCACATATACCTTAAGGGCTTACCACTGGCATCTTCTTTTTATAATCTGATCATTTTCCCTTTGAAGTAAAGAGGAAATCCCAGTCCATCTTTTCTAAAATTCTAACCTAACTTTGAGGTTTAATATCATTATTCTCTCACACTTACTGAAATATATCAGAATAATTATCAGCAGTTCAACTACTACAATTTTTTGACCAAACTTACTTGCATTATCTAGGAACAAATCAAAATAAACTGGACTATTGAACTGTTCCCAGAAGCAACTACCCATATTTTCCTACAACAATTTTTCAGACTACCTTGGTGTAATTTTGACTAATTAGCATTCCTCAAACACCATTTTGCTATTGTCTGCAGGTTGCTGATCTCAGCTCCGTGTGTTTGGTATTTTTATTCCAATGTAGACATTTTTAGTACAGATTCTAACCAACTCTTGTGACAATTTTACCATTATTGTAAGTACCTTGTTTGATATAATACACACCCTATCCCTAAATTGAATGTTTTCCCAGTTACTAATGTTTAGAATAGAAGTTATCTTATAAAAACAAAAATTCTTTGAAAATGTTTTCTTACTTCCTTGCTTATGTCCAGCTACTAATGATTGCATCAGTACAGCTGTTGGAAGTGAATTTATCCCTTAATTCACATTCCAGTTGTTTGATTAAGGAGGATTTGCTAGCATATTGTGTATTCACTCATGGGTAAATTATGGTTGTTCACTTCTTTCTAACCCTGACCCACAAGATGTGAGTTAACAGCAAAACATTTGGCTTTTATCATACCACATTATTTTAATACTGTGCAACAATTTCTGCAAGTAAAAGGATACATTCCTCCTCTTGAAAATAGGTCTCAGCTATCTGCAAAAGTGAAAAAAGTAATTAAGAATCTATAATTTTCATGACAGTGGTAAGAACGTAATATAAACTTTTTATCCTAGTTTTAAACATCTAGCTTGTAGGTTCCTATTTAGTTTGGGTAAAATACAAATGTTCTGACAATACATGTATTCCTATTTTAGGAAAAAAGTTCTAAAAGAGTATCAAAGACCACAGAAATATTAAGCCTTCTCACATAAAACAGATTTGGTTTTGTGTAATTTACAGAATTACACAAAACAGAAAACATTAGTAGGGTTTTATGTTCCTAAATCTATAAAAATTATTTCAGAAACATTTTCAGTTATCTTAATAGAGAGCTTTAAAATTACCTACAACAGAAGTACTATTTTTAGTGATACAAGTTGAAAGGTTTGAATTCTGTGTCTGACCAATGTCTCCATATGTTTGATCAAATTGAGATAATTGCTGTGCTCTCCTGAGCATTACATTGCAATGTGTTAAAACAGAAATGGACATTTCCTGACTGATGAGAAAAGAACAGTCTTTTGTCTCCCTGTAAACAAAAAATATTTGAGAATTGCAACAATAACATACTTGTGCTTGTTACAAAACTGTGCAGGCCTTCCTAGAAAGCTGAGTAATACTGACATCTTTGTTTGTAAATGCAATGAAATACAAAAAATATAAACCTCAGAAGTATTCCATAGAGCTCTACACTACCAGTGACCTTTCCAAGCAGCAACTAATCAGTCCTCGGGGACAGCAAATTTTGGCAGCCTTCCTATTTGCCATGCATGGTGAGGCAAGGGCAGAGCCTGCAAAATGTGTCCAGGAACTGCAGCTACCATGACACCAGAACATTCAGGTTGAGGCACCTCATAGATGATTCCCCAATGACTTCTGAATTCCAAAATTCAGTCTCAAAATCCTTGTGACGTATTGATTTAAGCAGTCATAATACGGAGGGCTTAAATAAGCACTTTTGTAGAAGTCTAAGGATGATTGCTCAGAAAAGACAGCAACTTGATAGAGGAGTCTGGATTACAAATTGTATTTCCTGGCTCTCAGCCTTACTGCTAACCACTAGACCAATCTGAGCCCAGTACCTTCAAAAGAGAATGGGTAAGTGACTTTTGATGTTATCTGCAAATTTTGTCTGCTGTCCACAATAGCCCCCTAAGAATTTCTGGAGCTGTCAAAGCTCTATGTTTTATATAAAAATTCCTCTTAGATTCTGTAACAAGTCCTAAACAAATCAAATTAATCCCATTCAAGACAGAAAAAAAATTACACCCTATTTTAATTAGAAATTGACCCTTAGAACAACCCCTATTATGCAACAGCCTTTAAATATTCAATACAGGCTTCCCACAAACACCATGCATGGTTAATACTCCAGAACATCTGACACAGCTCTCGATTTAACATTGGATTTTGTCAGAGAGAATAGAAAAAGAACATGATAGAAGAGGATTTGCTAGGCTTGGTTTAATAATACTGTCAGGCTGTATTAGCAATCTGAAAAAAAAAGACTAAAGGTGACAGGTTAATTCACTAGAAAGGGAAAAAAGTTCTTAATAGACTCATTTTACAGGAATGCTAAACTTAAAACCCTTCCCCCTCCCATCCTCTATCAAAAAAACAGATTATAAGCCTTGTAAATTCCATTAGCTTTCTTTCAAACACTCCATTCAAAAGGCTTGATAATTTTTAGGAAAAAAAGGAGATACTGTTTGAATACATATTTGAATCTCAATATGCACATTTTGTCCTCAGTACTGTCACAGATCCTGTGACTTTCAAAAGGTTCTTCCCCTTAGGGTTTGGCTTCCTCATCTAAAAAGCAACAGATTTCACCTCCATCATGTGCAATTGCTCCCCTTGATGTTTGTAAAGTTTAAGTTTTTGCCGTATCTTGTTTTCCAAAAATGACCTTAGTATGACTCATGAAAAATCACCAAATTTGATGAGGCTAAAAGTACAAATTGTTAACCCTAAAGCTAAGCTTCTCATAAGTTAAGGAACAGTATCAAATATCTTCACTCAAGCATGGATTAGAAAAAAATAATTTAAAATTCTATGTCAAATGTAGATTATCTATAATGTGCAATCCTAAAGAGAAACCTCCTTCTGCCATATAATCACTTATTTGTATCAAAGAAGAATAATGCAGGAATGTCATTGCAATTTAGAAATTTAAAATATCTTCCCAAATAAAGACAATGCAGCTAAGTGAAATCAGACAGGTATACTATCTATATATGGCCCATATTAGACATCACAGCCAAGCAAAAGGTCTTCTAGTCTGCTGCTAGTCTCACACAACTAAACTGTAAATTAATAT
This sequence comes from Dicaeum eximium, assembly GCA_013396995.1. Lineage (NCBI taxonomy): Eukaryota > Metazoa > Chordata > Aves > Passeriformes > Dicaeidae > Dicaeum > Dicaeum eximium. The sequence continues at coordinate 101,385 of VWZP01001120.1, forward strand.
TGCATCAAATTCTATCCACATATTGGTTCTGCATCATAACCTTCAGAAGAAAAAAAAGCAATATACTGGCCAGTTTGTAAGGAAGATTGCTTTTCAAACCACAGTTTTTACTTTGGTCTTGCACGTGTGGCAACTGCGGCACACGGTTCAACTGGCATAGAATTTATGCTAGAAAGACATCTGCAGCAGTAAAAACAATTCCAGATTTAAATTTTTATTTAGGTATCTGCTGTCCTGTAACTATACCAGTGTCTTACAAACCTTATTCAAGGTATACTAAAGAGTGATTTTCCTAAATCTTCCTGCCAAACTAATTTCACCATTTGGGGAATTAGAAACCCATCCTTAAGAGTTTCCTTTAACTACAGAATATACTTACAAGGCAATTTATAATTTAACAAATATTAGAATATCTTAGAGGAGATATTTGCCTTGACCATCTGTTATGCATCAAAATATCCTCTCTAGATAGGAGTATAAATTGCATTTATACATATTTTTCCTAATGAAAAAAGGTCTCAAATAAAAATAAAATTGGGTGCAGCATCCCAAAATCATAGAAAGTACCTGATGGAGACACAGGGGCAGTATCTTTGAATCCATCTGCTCAACCTCTTCACGGAGCAAAGAGAAAAGAGACTGCAATGTTTGCTTTTGGTCTTTTGGATGAAAGTTTTCCTTTGCTTCAACACCACCTTCAGCCTGCACAAAATCTGTATCTGTAATAAGAGTGTTTTCCTCCTGGAGAGCTGTAGTTCCCACTGCAGAAATGCCTTTAAAAAGGACAAGTACTTAGGTTAGGATTCAAAAAAGAATGCATGGAGTGGCTTTTTTAGGAAATTTCAATATGAATGTTACGAATAAAACCCTAGTATGCTAAATAACATTGCTGCTAAACTAAATACTGGCCTTGTCAAAATGAGTTGTGACAGGTCTGTCTCACTGTCAGCTCATCTACCCAGCAGAACATAGTGACACACATCAGATATATTTGTACACTTTTAACTGGGACCCTGCTCTCACTTACGGGGAAAAAAATCAGAACACTTAGAAAGTGTTATGCAGAGTTATTAATAAGAGACCAGGATGACCTAAAAGTGCTTAGAATGCAGTTTTGCTCAAAAAGGGCAAATAGCAGGTAGGTGAGGACAGTATGACTGAGGTTTTCAGTTTGTCTCGCTGCTCCTGCCAAGGACCTCATACAAGGAGCTGTCCTGGGGATGGACAGACACGAGGAAGGAAGGACAATTCAATGGGTTCCTGTTTTTTAGATGGTAACACAGTGGCTCCTCACAGTGACAGCAGGATCTCAAAGGACAGAAAGAAGCAGATGATGCCAGTGTGGGATTCTGTTGTAGGAGAGAGATGTCTTAGGGGACTTTCCTGCCCAGTGAAAAGGAACACCCCCCTACATAGTTGGATAGTTTGTTTGAGTGTCCAGGGAAAGAGGCACTAGTGCTGATCTATGTTGGTAACAATGACACAAGGATGTGCAAACTGAATTTAGATCCCAGAACTTGCTGCTAGACAGAAAACTAGGCTCTCCATGGTACATTTCCTGGCAGTTCACTGTTGACTGTCTCCAGTTTTATAGAAGTCCAAAAATGTCAGGCATTCAGATGGAGATATGAAGAATAATGTAAAGCATAACACTATAAGAATATCAGAGGAAAAAAATTTACTGGGTGCAAATCCCTCATATTATTGTTAGAAATGCAAAACTTGCTCTGTATTTTGATCATGAATATGATAGTTATGAGAAAGTGTTAAATGGGATTAAGAAAGAAGTGTAGAGTAGTATTAGTGACAGCAGCAGTGGGAGAAATCAACTACCCATACTCTGACTGGATCAGTCTCTCACAAAGATCAGAGAACAATAAATTATGGCTTACTATAAGACACAATCTTAGGAGCAACCAGAAAACTACAGCTGATTCCAACAGTTAATAAACTCCTTTTTATTTCTCCATAAAACAGTGAATTTCACAAACTTGCATAAGACTGAACTTAAAAAAATTCCCACAATTATTTAAAACAATTTAGAGAATTTGGCCACAGAAATGTGCACAACAAACATTTAATAAACTCACATTACAGTGAGTATTTTTCCCCAGCTACACCCATTTTCTGAAATCATGTTATCATTTGAAAGACAGACAGATGAGGGCACTGTTTCAAGTATCTTTGTGTCCTCAGCTTGGGCACTGTTTCAGACCTCTTTGTTTTCATCACCTCTGATTCAGGTTTAAGACTTACGACCCAAGAAAGGCATTAGCTTGTCCATGGAAGGCTCCACCATTTTACTTCTGATTATTTTAAACCCTTTATTTAGTAAACTATCCAGGTTAGGACTTACTAATAATCTCTGTAGGTGGCTGTTTTCACAGGGCTTACTGCCAGAAAAAATATGGGTGTAACTTAACATTGCTTTTTCAAAATTAATGCACATGTCTGATCTTCCGGTATTTATTTGGGCTTCCTGTGGGCCAAGAGCAACAAGAGACACAACTGGATGCAAGACACAAACCAGGAAATACTTCTAGAGATGGAATTAAGGCTGTCTGTAAAAATACAGCTTCCTGTTTAGCACATTATCATGAAACAAGAAAAAAAGATCCTCATGTTCTGGCAAACCTTTTCTCCCAGAAAAACAAACAAAGAAACCAAACGTCACTTCAAGCTGTACTTTATTAAGCAGTTAATAATCACCTGTCATACCAAACATGAACACTGACTGAAACATGCTCAATAGCAACTACCATGAAAAACCTTAATTTTAATGTTTTCGTGATACTGTTGCTAACACAGTTCACAAACTGCATTATTATTTGTACATATGGTTGATCTGTCACTCAGAATCAAATTCTGCCCTCAAATTTCTTCTCTGATTTTGAAAGTGAGGCCTTACAGTTATGTGGCTTAATTCTAACTTGTTTGATTTTCAACACAAGACAATATTTGTGCCTTAGTAACACTACAACAAAGAACTTTTATTGTGAATTAGTAATGCTATTTCATCACAAAGATGTGATGGGGTAGGATCCCTATTTATTTTCCCCCCCATTCTTGAAAACAGCACACTACTTTTTCCAGTAATAAATGTGTCCAAAGCAGATGGAATTTTTATTTTCCACTAGATACAGGTATCTTACATATATTTCTGATTTTTTAATAGGGAAGGATTACATTTTTTCACTTTATGGAGCACTGATATTTACTCCACCCCAGAATGGAGTCAAAGCCTTTATGAACATGTGTGCAAAAGGACACAGAAGCCAACAGTGGCCAGAGCACTCAGCAGGCCCATGGTAAAGAGCCAGGTTCAAGTTACTGCTCTGCCAGACTCACAAATGTTTCAACTGAACCCTTCTATGCCCAGTTGGGTGGGCCAGTGTTTCCTAAGACATGGGGAGAAGCAAACTTTCTCTATCTCCACAACAGCTCACAGAAGCAGCCCTATGTTTGCCTAAAAAAGATCAAATTTTGACACACTTTGTGAATAAAACCCCACATTTTTCAGTATGTCTCAGGTTCTTCTCTTTGTCAGTACTGCAAGTATATGAAATTAAGATGTTCTTTGTTACCTGCCTGAGGATGAATCCAAGGTGCAAGTATGTGGGATTTGCTATCAAAATAAAATTATGGATGTTGCCCTCTGCTTTTAATGTGAATTTGAGTTTTCATATTCAGTAGCACTAGCTTAAGTCGCCAGTAACAGAAGTTTCTAGTACAGAAAACATATGGCAATCTCTTTTTTTAAACATTCTTTGGTTTACAGAAAGCTGTTTCAGACTGATTCATTCAAGAACTATTGAGGAAAAAAGAAAAAAAGACCAGCAAGTATTTAAAAACTATTAATTTTTAAGAGAAGAGATTTTGAGACAAAAGTGGTGGTGGTAAAGATGTAACTTTAACTGAGCAAGCTCAAAATCTTGTTTAGTTTGGTACAGAACCCTAAATAAAATAACATTACTTGAATTTTCATCTAATTTGAATATCTTATATTCATAAATTTTATTTGCTTCAACCCCAATTCCATCCCAAACACTTTCTTCCTTCCTCCACCTTCAAGTTGCTATAAGAAATAAGTGGAATAATTTACAGAAAAAGCATATATTGCAGAATTTAACTTGGGAAAAAAAGATTGAGTGCAGGTTACCATGCTATACTATGTTAAGGAATCATATAATGATTTGACAATATTAAGTTATGCCAGGACTGACCTTTTGAAAAAAGATGAACTTATTTTCAGAGAACATGGATAATTTGAAGTCTGTATTGACAAAATATATCAAAACAGATTAAACTTGATGAATCACTATCTCTACCACTCTAAAGTTAGTACAACTCCTTACAAGGAATAACACTATGAATAATCACCAAAGTTTAAATTCTTCAGTTAAAATGTCCACCTATTCTTTGGTCACCAGTCTTCCCTAACCAGATATAATCTAGTACATTCCAAACTAGGATGAATACACAAAAAGAATGTGAGAAAAAATTTTGGGATCTAGAAGCCATAGACTTGTCAGTCCACTCTCAATCTCCTTCAGCATCAAAGGCCTAAAAGGAGGTGCTTCTTCAAACAACAAATAGATGCAATCCTGGAACTGCTTACTCCAGGACACTGAAATGGATGCAAAAAGTAACTGTAAGTCAGGTGACAAATTCACTCTAGTATTACAGTCTACCAGTTTCCATTTTGGGGAAGTCCTGAGATTGCTGCAGATGGAAAACAGAACGTGAATAAACCACTACATGTTTGCCTTGTCCTTGTACTCTCATCTACAAATCCTCTGTTGGCCTCTGTCAGGGGAAGAATATTGAATCAGGAGGATCTTCAACCTGATACAGTGACTTGTTAAACTTGCATTCCAGTCTACTGATAGGAGAGGCTAGGATAATTTTAGCTTCAACACACCCCAAGCATATACAGACAGATAATAATCAAACTTATAACTGTTTATTCTTCACAAACAACTACTTAGAGGGTTTCAAACACCTTGCAAGTGTGAGTACTTGGTCTTTCTTCCAAAGTAAAAAATATGTTGAGAGCAAAAGACTGGCTTCTCTAATGATCACCAATATTCTGCTGAGCAAGTCACAAGTAAACAAAAATGACTAAAATGAATTTTCAACATAAATTGCTTTAGTCACTAGCAAGAAGAGGAATATGAACAATGTGCTTTTTAAGTCAAATATCACCTTTTCCTGAATGGCAACATTTAACAGCAATCATAACAGGTGTGCTTATAGGGAAAAAGATTCCTAAATCTCTTCCTTAGTTACGAGTCAAAGTAACTCATCCATGATTTCCCAACAGTTTAAAATATTTCTTTATAAAAATCACAACAATAGATGCCATGCAAGTATTTAGTTTGATATTCCAGCCTGCTTGTGTGGTGCTCCGCTGCCACCCACCCAGGAATCTTCCCACCTAGTTTGATTATTCTCTCCTTTAACTCTGAGCTGGTATAAAGAGAAGAAAGCTAGTTTGGACCTTCACGTAGAGGGTGTAGTGAGATATTCAGGAATCATTTAAAATAGCTGGTGCTGGTAATTAAATGGAACGTTGCCACTAAAATAATGACATTTGCAACATCAAGACATTGTGACACAGTCAACTGCATTTTGTGATAACAGAAGAAACATTACGTGAGTATAAAAAAATTACTAAATGTATATTAGCCCATAAACAATGTATAATGTAATTTTATATTTTGATCTTCCTCTCTAACCATCAAGGTTCTTTACTAATAAAGTAACAAGAGTTTATTCGTAAGAATTCAACAAAAGTCTGAAGAATTTTGAAGACAGTATGTTCTCTTGTGTGGTTTTCTACATTGCCAGGTTTTTCCATGAAATTTTCTGTATTTTCAGGATTCTACTTTTTGTCTTAAAACTCCAATCTACTGTGGACAGCTCATTTTGTGGTATTTCTGCATCAGTTCATTCAACAAGAATACAAACGAATGGAGAAAGAATATGAGCCAAGTTTAACTTCCAGTGTTTAGGTGAGTTTTTCCCTTTTCTTCCTCTTATTATGCTTCAGATACCTATGTCAACACATATGTGTAACTTTTCATCAACTTGCTTTTTGTTATTCCCATCACACAGATGACTGGTTCTCAATTACTTCTGCCAATCTCATTTTAATTCTTTTATTCTGTTATTAAAACTTAAATCTACAGATGAAATATATATACTTATTGAGTGCTGAAGACAGTTGTTGAGAAACCATTCTCCCTTTAATGGCATATTTCAGAATGCTCTTATCTCTACTAGAAAATACAATTTTTCATTTCAGATTTTGCCTATTTGTACAAGATATGGAATGCAAGGCTCTCTTACTTTCGTGTCTTTACCTATTCTATAATCCCTTAAAATATTAATCAGTTTTCCAATTAGGTTGCAAAAGACTTGATATTTATGAGGAAAATTGTATTTTAAAATTATTTCGTTTAACAAGCATGGAAAAAGAGCACACATGAATCAGCTGTTCTTTCAAAGAAACCTATGCATGAAACATGCTGATTTTAATTTATACAGCACTATGACACACAACCTTTAGGATGTATGGCAAAAACCTAATATAACATGTTATGTTACACTAAATCCTACTCCTTCAAAAAGGGAAGAAGGATTTTAAATAAGAACATGCAATAAACATTACATTTTCCTTATCCAATTCACATCCAAAATATCTAAAGAAAAAGTAACATCAAAAATTGATAGAAACACATTTTTTAACAGTTTGTTACCCAAAACACACAACCTAAGCCTATCTGGTAAGCTTTGAAAAATGTAAGTAAATTTTACAACTGCAGGGCAAGATCAAGCTACTTGGTACTCATAACAAGATTTCAAATGTTGACATGGGATCAAGACAACAAAATCTTGCACCCAACCATGATGTCCAAATGAGCAAAATCATAATGCCAGAATTTCTGTTTTGATTTGGACACCAGCCCAGTTTCCATACTGACAGTGTGTGCCTCCCTCTATTCCTGTTTACTTGATGTGTTACATTTGCTACATAGCCACTGTTTAAAATACAGAAGGTGAAAACATTTAGAGTTAAATTTGGTTGAGGACTAATAGCACTTCTGGAAAAAAAGAAGTAAAACAAACCAAAACCCACCAAAACCTTTACTGAAGTGCTAAAAATAATTAGTACAACACCTAAAATATATTTCTTATTAGCTTACAGATTTAAACTACAGTGTTACTTCTGAAATAAAGAGAACAAAAAATATTTTAAATGAAGTACCTTTAGATTTTTTATTGGAGCTTCTTTTGCTTCTTGGACTTCTTTTTCCACCTGGCTGTTTTTCTGTAATAGGCTTTTCCTCCAGCTGAGGGTCCATATGGACATTTACAGATCTTGTCTCAGTCTCACTTTCCTTACAACTTGGGATCCAGTCTCCACTGTCCATATTCTCATTATTATTGATGTTATCCTGTTCACCTTTATCCTGTCGTCCCATAGCAATGCTACTACTGGTCAGAACTTCATTCCCATCACTGTCAAGTTGATTTTCATTTTCATCAGCTGAAGGAATCAAATGAGATGCCAAACTTTCCACCCTATAGTTAGCAGGACGACTGTCCTTTGAGTCTATTTGCAGATCATTTGGTGGAAAGTCTCTGTCATCCATTAGAGCGTTACTTGTTGAACCACTTAATCTCCCTCCAGATATTTTTAGACCTAAAATATAAAATGGATCAAAGCATTTATAATATGTATAGTATAAAAGATAAATAATGTCAGCCAGTGCCAGCCAATAAAGATTCACATTAGCCAAGTGAAACAGCTTAAAAGTATGGGGAATTTCTTTCATTCACTGACCCACTTAAAGTCTTAACACAGGGGATATTTACTTACCAAAAAACCCTATAAAGTGATATTTTTATCCAATTATAATTGTTCTAGTTACCTGACCAAAAGCACAGCTGATCTTTACAGCGGTGCTCCTGTTGTTACAGCTGAGGTAATGAGAAAAACAAAAAGATAAACAGAAGCCACCTCACATCCCCCTCCCCCTGCCTTTAAATCCATGGCTAAAACAAAAGCATTCTTATCACATAAGATCATAGTTTGCCTGAAATAAAAATAAACCAGGGAGGAATAAAAACTAGAACAACTTTTAATTCTGTCAGTGATGGTATCAGATCAAACCTGCAGATAGATTAACTGTGTTATCAGAATTAGATGGACGTAGAACCTGTTTATTGCCTCAATTGTCACATTATTTTGAAGAAAACAATCAACACGTCTTCAGGATACACAGAAGCAGATGGTTTGTAGATAAAAAACCTAAACCCCCACCTACTCTCAGCAGGAGTCAATTTTCCCTTTTTGTGAAGATGGAACTCCACTCAATGCTGCAATTAGACACATTCATGGGGACAAAAAGAGTAACTTAGCAGAAGACCTACATGTTACAGGACCATTGTTGTAGCGGTTCCTATCTTTAGCCTTTAGAAGCACGGCAATACTGCTGTTTAATTTAGCAACCACATACCTGAAATACAGCTCCATCATGTACATCTCACTAGATTTAGCTCACGTTTTAAATAGTGAAGCCAAGAATCAGCGAGCACTCTTGTATTATAGAAGAGCTTAGATAAGCCTCCTACAGCAGCTCCCTATACTTTCCTTTAAATGAAAATGCATTTTAGGATACCTGTTTTCTGTGTTTTTTTTTTTTTTTTTTTTTTTTTATAAAGCTGTTTTGCAAACAANACTAAGTATGCAAGATAATCTTTCATTTTACTTGCTAGAAGAATTAAAGTTGCAGAAAAATGGAAACAAATCAAAAGGATAAGTAAGCTTTCCTTCATACATAGAAACATATTTCTGACAAAGATTACTAAAGAGATTTCCCCCAACTTATTCCTTCATAAACTAAAAGGATAGAGGGGGAAAAAAAAAAAAGAGAAAATAAAAAGAAAACATCACTCCTATTTTAGGCACGAGAAGGATTTAGGGAGCTACAGGCTGCTCTGCCTCACCTCAATCCTTGGAAGGTATTACCAGAAGTTAGCCCAGAAAGCATTTTCAAACATCTGAAGGATAAGGTCATCAAGTGCAGTCAGCATAGATTTATGATGGGAAAGCTGTGCTTCCCCAAAACACTGACTTGCTTACCAGAGGAAGGGGGAATAATGGATGTGATTTACTGTGGCTGGCTTTTGACACTGTCTCCAACACCACGCTCACACACAAGCACACAAGGTACAGGCCTGATTAAACAGATGGTGAGGAGTTCCAGAGAAGCACACAGAGGGCAACAAGCCACCACCAGCTGGGCAATACAAAAGCAAAAGCCAGCACCACCCAGGACAACTCCATCTCTGCTTCCAACCTGAAGAACTGGCTAACCACTTCCAGCCATACCAGTCTAACAAAAATTACTGCCTGCCCTAAAACATATAAGCAGCACCAGGGAAGGTTAGACTGGACATTAAGGAGCATTTCTTTACTAAGGGTGTGGCCAAACACTGGAACAGGCTTCCTAGAGAGGTGGTCAACGCTCCAGGCCTGTCTAAGAGGCATTTGGAAAATGCTCTTTACAACACACTAACTTTGGTCAGCCCTGAGTTGCTCAGGCTGTTGGACAAGGCAATAACTGTAGGTCCCTTCCAGTAGAAATAGTCTATCCTAGTCCAGAAGGATTATGTATTGTATGTAGAAATGAAAGTTGCATTTTCCTTTGGCAGCCACATTAGATAATAATTGGTTTTCCTTGAGCACCAGAAAGACAAAAAGGACTCTAGGTGAGATACTGAGGACTTATTTGGAAAAGGCATCTGTTCACTAGAAGGATGCTCCTTAATCAAGCCATTTTCTCTCAGAGTTAAACACAAAATTAAAGGTTAAGAGAAAGACAGAACTTTAATCAGAGCAGAAAGAATCTAGATATTGTTAGACACCCATACTACAGTTATATTGATTTATTGATACCTGTTCTAAAGCACTAAAAAAGTAATCCCAAACACAATATTATATTTGAAAGGTTCACTTTTTAGTCTTTCTGCCACATGAAATTATAACTACTGCTGCTTTCCCCAGCTCATACATCAAATGATGCATCAAAAGAGATTGAAGTAAATTGTTCAAACCCAATGAGGAATTAGTTTTAACAGCAATAATTAAAAATCAGGATGTCCTACCACCACTGTCTTGCTTCTATCCATAGAAAACAGTTTATCCTTTCAACAGCCAGCAAAGGGATAGAGAACTACAAATGCATTTGAACAAGGTGTTTCCTATTTGATTGTGAAAAATGAGAAAAGATGCTTTTGATGAGTGATATCTGCTGTAGAGGAAGCTAACATTCTGATGGAAAATGTTAACTCACTTCCTTTGAACATTTGGCTAAAATGATAGTCCCTCTGTAGCTGAGAAGCTGGAAAGTACAACATTTCTTGGATTATTACTTGAAACACAGTGTTTCTCCAAATAAAAGTAGCCCTGAAAACCTATTCCTTTCTACAACCCTTAGGACTCCTTAGAGAATGAAAACCCAAAAAGAGCTAGTTCAAAGAATTTAGAACAGTCTTGCCCTTGATCTTTTAAAAGGATTTCCCCGCGCACCCAGTTGAAACTTTTTACCTTCTTGATTTTCAATGCTGCTATTTGCAATTCCTTTTGAGTTCACCAAGGCACCAGGCAGGTATCAAAGTGACTCTAAATCCTGTGAGAATGAACTTTAGCTCTGTCTAAAAACAAAAGTAGAAACACTTATTTATAAACAAAAGTGAAATTAAAATCCCTTGTGATTTAAACTATATTTAAAAGATCATTAACATGTGGTTCCTGTATTTACTGTTTTGCCACTGAAATGAATTGTAAACACAAACAACATGTTAATAAAAAAAAGTTTGTTTCTTCATAGGCCCATCTTTCCTCCCTTCACTGGTTGCCCAAAATTGAAATAAAAGCTAACACTGAGTAGAACTGTGCTGACCTTTTTTAAAAGGTACTGATGAATAAAAGTGCTTCAGTTACCATACAGATTCATACAATTGGCACGTGTAATCATGGTGATTATTGCAAAAATGAAAAAGAAAATGGAAAATATTTGTCAAGTGGCTAAAAGATAAAGTCTGTATTGAAGAAATTACTTGTATGTTTGTTTGCTTTAGGACAAACAGAATGTACATTAGAGAAATGGCCCTTGCTTGTATTTTAGGTCAACTTCAGTTTTAAAAGGTCCATGCTCATCAGTGTTCCCTTTCATGTACTTCATACAACTTAATATAATTTTGACAACTTTTTAAGTTGCTCACTTTTTTCCATCTATCGTTACTATGGAAATATAACCTTAAATATAGCTGCTCAGGGCAAAAAAAAAAGGTAGTAAGAAGTGGGATCATTCCTGACCTGGCACCGATAAAATTTGAAGAGGGCATTAAAAACAAAACTACAAATGCCACCAGGCCCCTTAAACTTTCATATTAACTCAGCTCCTTTATCCTGGACAGCTGGTGGGCTCTGTGAATAATAACTGAACATATAGTGTATTATTTCCTTTACTGATCTTGGATGTATCAGAAAAATCCAGATCATAATGTTGTTTCTTCTAACATTCAAAAAGTTTACATTGAAGTGTTTTTTTTTATTCCATTTGATTGCCTTCATATAGCTCCTCTGCCAAAGACACTATTTTCCCTCTCATTCTCATGCCATTTAATTTTTCTGTGTTAATTAAAGAGATTTAAGTCTTTTAATTCTTTGAAAGTCAGCTTCCCCACTATATCACCAACACTGCTCTATTCAAAATAAATGGGCATTTCAGATTGGTTCCCAGCATTGCTTGTATGCAATAATAATGTTGAATGTACAGAAGAGAACCTGGATCCCGGCCAGGTAAGAGTTTTAGAAAGGAAGGGTCAGCACTACATCTGGCAATAGCAATTTGGTCTAAAAAAGTTGCTATGTAAACAACCACACAGGCTGTCTGGAGATGCTGTGGAATCCCCATCATTTTAAAGAAGAAGTTCAGCAAGTCTCAGGTTTAAGGATAGGTAAAAAATAGGCACTAACTAGTATTAAAGGAATTTAGTTTTCTTTATTGTTGAAGGGGTTTTAGTATCTTTTCACCCCCACGTTTTACTTAAATACAAGCAGCTTTACAATTCCTAGAGAGAAAAAGACCCACAAAACTGATTCCATGAAAATAAAACAAGTATTTTTAAAAACCATTATGTTTACAGAGTTAGTGATTTCTGATAGCTGGCATGAAGATACTATCATTTAAATATTCTCTTGTGATGTATCTCTTTTCATATTGATAAATAATCTTCTATAAATCAATAAAAAACAATGTGAAAACTATAATGGCCATACACAATCAAAACATATGCTGGAAATTCTTCTTACTGCCCATTAACATCCACATAGAAGGAAAAAGGTTGACCCCATTTTATGAACATTTATTTTTAATACCAAAATGAAGATTCAGTGATGGGGGGAAACTAAATGACACAGTATCTACATGACACTATGTAAAAACTACATACAACACAGCATTATGAGTTCACTAGCTTGCAAGACAAAGGACAGTGTCTACTATGCTGTTACAGGAGCTAATAAACAAAGAGCACATATGTTCTTTAGAGAAGTGCAAATGTAACTTCTCCACAACAGTTTGCTTCTTCATCTCATGTGGAAGCCAAGATATATCTAAAGAAGCCTGGAATATTATGTTGTGCACCAGAGTGCCCTTGCCTCACCACAACCAAGAAAAGTGTTAGCTGCTGAACATGTACTTGACCATCACAGAATTTGCTACAGAAAAATAGAGACAGCAGACAAAGGTGATAGGCAATTCATGTAGCTGTAATCATCTCACAAAGCCAGACCAATTCCAGCTAACAGAATTCTGCTCTGCATTGTGTTTTATGTGAAACATAATAGTTGGAACGCTGCTGTTTCTAAAGGAAGGGAAATAAAGATATTCCTATGTATGCTTCCATTATCTAACCTGACACCTCTGCAGAAAAACACACCCCCACGCTGTTGTGCTGTTTTATAGCATGGACTCACTAGTAGTTTATCACTTCAAAAGACAGACTACTGCACAACCCTTTTACTGGACAGCCTCACCATGAGAGAATCTCATGAATATCCTCCTGACTGTTCAGTTTGCCCTGCTTGGCTTTGAAAAAAACGTACTAGGGGTAAAAATATCTTGCTACGTGCTTCCTGCTTCTGTGTCAGATACACAGATTAAGAGCTCTATTTTTTCAAATGCTTTAAGTCTGCTTTTCTTCAAGAAGTATTAGATACAGGAGTGGTTTATCTAATTTCATTGAATTTACAAAAATGCCTCAGCGTGAACACTTTGGTGGTTTTGTACTTTCTGACACTGAAGTGACATTTCTCAAGTGGCAGTGGCATTTAAAGGCACAGTGATCTATGAACAGCAGGAATAGTGAGGTTTAAAGAGGAAGTTCCACATGCTATTTTCAATTTCTAAGCTTCCTAGTCATATTGCTTATTCACAGTTTTAATAAACAATGATAAACATACTGCCAGGCATAATCTACTATTCCACATTTAACATTACTTCAAAAATATGTTTCAGTCATGTAGCCAAATACAAGAGGTCTGTATGGGAACAAACAGTAGCTTATAGTAGAACATATGACAGTTCTCTCAAAGATTTCACACAAACAACCTCTATGTCAGCACTCAAAATACACAATGATGAGTCCTCCATGTGTCTTAAAAGTTTTGGATTTCAAGCTTCACTAGAACATATTTGACTGAATGTTACAAGAACAAAAAGCAACCTCACCATTCGATGTGTTCAAATTTTTTTTTCTTCTCTGCAACAAAACACCAGAACATATCTTGGGTAGAGATATGGTAGAAAAGGCAGTAGACCAGACTGCTTTAGGAGAATAGAGAACTCTCATCATTGCAACTCTTTTATAAACAGTCTAGACAAATGTTGGTCAGGAATAACCTATGAGTAACTGGTCTTGCCTTGGGATGCTTGAACCTCCTTTTAAGTATTCTGAAAAGTATAATTTGCCTTTTTTGATTTTTAAATTTTCCTTCTAATTGAAGAACTCTCAGATTTTTGTTACACTTCAGAACATGTGCACAAGTTTGATTACAAAGCATAACAAAAATGAAAAGCTTCCTACTAGACAAATTTATGCATCTTTTCTAGGATAGGTACTTTTTCCTTACAGGGAAAAAAAAATTCCTGCAGATCTACAGACTATGTTTATGAGAATTAATCAGCTCAACTCACTCTTATCCAAATCTTTACTTTCTAAGGACCTGAGAAAGCTGTGGGATCCTACCATCTCATAAGAGGCTAAAAACATACGATATAAAATCTCTCATTATCTCAGGTAACAATTTGCAACATATATGAAAAAGCAGAAATGACAGAACAGATCCTTTGACATCCCAAGAAGAATGATGCAATTATCTACGAGTTGTTCAACTGAAGAAAGAAGAGTCTTCAAGACTTTCTGAGAATTAAGTTTCATAGTGAGACTGAATTCCATATTTTTTTTTATATTGATGAGGGACAAGCAAGTTTTACAGCCCTCATCAACACACAGAAAGTTAGTATTATAAAAATATTCAGTAAGGTCCTAAATCATGTCAAGGTCAGAAGCAACCACAAGTAGAATGGAAAGCTGTCCATAAAAGTTATGAAACAATTCTTGTCCATAAGAATTACATACTTATGGTCCCTCTGTTATCAAGCCTGCAGGTCCAACGAGAAGGTTAATTAAGAACAAAGCTAATTATTAGAGCTTCAATAATTGCCATCATTACAAAATCAGAATATCCAGCAGCTCTACTAAAATCTTGCATCTATTTGCCTTATACTTCTGAAAGGAAGGATGGTCTAGCTTCTACGTTATTCAGTGTCAGATACAAATGAATGAGATCAAATCTCTTCTTTGCTCTGAACCTCCTCCATGAAGTCATTCACACTGTTACATCATCTGTATTGCATTTCTTAACCACAAAGCACTGACATATTTCACAGGGATGTAGCAAAGATTAATACAATGAGAGATTATGAAATAAATATTTCATACAAGGACTGTAAGGAGGTACAATACATTTAATCTGGTCTTTTTTCTTCTTTCTTTTTTTGGCCCTTAAATGCATGAGCAAGAACGTAATCATGTATGAACTGTAAGAGACCTATGTTAAGCAAACCACAACCCCCAAAAAATTAATCATTGGTGTAACTTGACTGAAGTTAATGAAGCTGCAACTACCTAAACCCAGTGGTGAATTTAGCCTTGAGTGCTGTTTCAACTCTCCCCCTTCCAACAGGAAGTTATTATGGTAAATTCATTTCAGCTCTAATTGTGTAAACAGATATTAGCTATATGAGCTGGCTCTAACCATTTACACATACTTTTGACTAATAGATCTTAGAGAGGTGTTCTGAAGCACACAGTTACCAGTTTCTCATTATGGAATTTGAATGCTTGCAACACCTGAGCCTGTAAACAGAGATCTAATTTGTTTCAGATCAAGGTCACTTTAAGTAGTTTCCATTTATAAAAGATCTTTCCATTACAAAATCCCCACTATCACAAACATTAACAAAAACTCAGTACTGTAAGGTGGTCAAAACTAATTTAATGTAAAATCCAAAGTGAGATTGTTTCAATGATACCATGATGGAAGAAGTTTAACAGCTCATAGAGAAACGGAATGACTATTATTTCTCCTTCTGTTAATGATGTTATAATTCAGTATTAACATAGTAAACTTCAACAGTCTTCCAGGAGAAAAAGAGAAATCCAGGTAAAAAACTAAGCAGCTCCCAAAATAACACTGGATAAAGAGTAATTTTATATGTCAACTCTTGCTAAGATCAAATCTTCCTAGGATCACATGTGTAGGCTCTGCATGGTGTACATCACTTTATAAAATAAAGGCACGAGTCAGTGAAAATGCCAAAATCTTACTGAACAAGTGACAAACATGTAATTTGGACAAGATGCACGCCCATTTGTTTATTTTGCCAAACTGGGTCAACTGTAAAACCGTAAAAACAGAATGAAGAAGACCTGAACTGTGATGCGGATGAAATGCATGATGAAGTGTTGGTCTGAAGTGATAAGATCACCATGCCCTCACTTAGAGGCTAAAAGCACACAAAATTCCAAGTTATAACCATTAAGAAAAAAACCTCCTAAATGTACATTATGAATTTTTCTATTATTTAAGTAACATATTCATCAAGTGAACTTAAACATCTTTCTAATATGCTCATTTTACTAAGATAAAATGAATACCATGATTAGTTTTAGGTTCTTTCTTTTTTTAAAGTTATTCCGAATTAATGTAAACTTACCCTGCAGTGTAATATTAATGTTCCAAACAAAAAACCCAAGAAAATCATTGGCAAGGAGAGAGAAAAGCAGTGCTAAAGCTCACATTCTAAGGCCACACATTAGCAATTCACTTGAGACAGGCAAAGCAGCGTAATGGAACAACAGTGGAAAAAAGGTCACACTCCTAAGCAACTCTGTTCCTAAAAAGCAAGCAAACAACACAGTGAAATTGGTCTACAGGAATCTCTGGCACTAACAGCATTTCACCTCTACACTTTCCTTATCAGTTAGCCAGGCAGTTTCAAAGACATCACAGTTATATTGTAAGTAGAATAATAAGAAAAAAAGCAAGTAAAAAAATCTTTGGTGCGACAGACTCTCAAGCAAGGCAACACTTCAAAAGCCTTCTGGATAAAGACTTGAGATAGACACACAAACACATGCTGAGTGAATTTAAGTCAGCAGAACATGCTCACCAGAATTCACTGAAGAGAAAAACTCAGAGAGAAATAAACAGAAAAAACATCTATTTGAATGTTTTCGCTCCTGCCCACAAAGGTTTAATAGCTTTTTTTTTTTGCATGCACACAAAAAATATTTGCAGTAAATTTAGTGCTGATGAAAGATGCCAGATTGATAGCCCTGGGGACTGAGATTCTCTGTACACACAGATAAAGCACAGAGTGACAAAGTTTGTAACCCTGCCAAAATGCCTTATAATACACAGCTTACGTAACCATCTTCACACTACAAAACCTTTCACCTCCCCACTGAAAATGTCAAAAATATTGCTCAGTGTTCATTAGAAGGGAAATAAAATATGGACACTGTTGTTAGTATCAACAGGGACAGAATTCAATGCATCAGATAATTTTTTAAATGTTTACTTTTGTTCTGAATGGTTCTTTTGTCAGCTGTGAACTTTGCTGCAGTGTTTGTAAGGCTGCAAAGTTAATCTGCACCTGGTATGAAAAAGCTTTCCTATTAAACAGCATGGTATTACATAAGTAAAATAGCAAAGGAGTAGTTTAACTCTTTTATTCAAATAAGCTCATTCTAGCATACATGACCACACACCTAATGCTCAGAAACTATCTCAAAGGAGAAGTGACTTGATAGTTGCATTTAATTGGTACCTAGGCACTCACTCTCCAGTGATCTGTACAATTGATCTAACAGACTTTTAATGGACAGTAACTCCCTATTAATCAGGTTTTCAGTGCTAGGCAGGAATCTACACTGTCACATGGAACAGGCGAGCATCCAACAAACCTTGGATTCTAATTTCCCTTGCTACTAACAGCTTGGCCAAACAGCAAAACTCCCCCATTCCCTAGCCACTGTCCCCCATCCAAATGTCAAGCCATTTTTAATTGTCAACAGAGGACACGTAGGAAAGCAGTAAGTTAAGGTTCATAGACCATCACAGCTCTAAATACAAAATTGCTGACCTCCTTATAAAGGCAGACTTTCACTTCAAAGGAAGATGTTGAACACAACGCATAGGCTGCAAACTCACTGGATCTCAAACCAGATTGTGGCACAGGATTAAATGCTACTTGAGTTCTTGGGAGACTTTCTTTGCGCATATATGGGCTTGGAGTGGAGGACAGCGATGGCTAGAAAATATTACAAAAGAACAAAGCTATTCTCTGATAGATTTTTAAAAAATAATTCTTCCTAGAGACTCTCTTCCTGAGTGTGCAGTGCTTACAGCACTTTTGAAAAAATCTCTTACCACTCCTTCTACTATTTTCCTTGGTCACCAACCAAAGCATTACAACAAAATTATTCAAGTATGCTTAATAAAATAAATGAAAACAGTAATTCTGTAGCACCCTGCATCTCAGCAAAGCAGAGACATTTCTGTCAACTCAAGCATGTAGCAGTTTATTTTTTCACATTACTGAAGCAAATAGGCTTAAATCATTCTTTCAGCTCTATTGTTAGAGCTTCTTTCTTTTCTGTTGAAAGCATTTTCTTAAAATTCACATTAGAGGTGGTATTTGGTAACATGTAAACCTTTCAAACTTAATCTGTATTCTGAGTCTTCAGAGGAGACTCTAATGATAAATATCCACTAGGAGGACAAGGAAAAAATACCACCATGCAAATTTCCATTCACATACTCATTGGGTTCTTTTTGTGGAAGATAGAAATTCTGCCAAATTTGTACTTAAAATGAAGTATGGGCATAAGAGTTTGACAAACTGAGATTAAGATCCAGGTACTTCTGCAATTTTCACTCTTACTTAGAAATGATCGCCAATATTTACTACGGCTAAGTGGTTAATACATAACAAAATAATACGAAAAAACGAATGCTTTAATATGAATTTGAAAAAGAAGCTTTAAATGAGCCAAATAAAGGTAAATGCTAAAGGTATTTAAACCCATTGAAAAAAGAGCAAACCTCTTTACTATCTTTTTGACCCATACAACTAATGAGCTCTTTTGGTTCAAGCATAGACTGGAATCCAAGCAAACAGGTAACCCTTTTGATTCCCTCTGATTTATTTCAGGAAACAATAATTAGGAGGAAACAATTTCAGAGCACTCAACAATGCACATAAATTACAAAGACATAAGGCTGTATGAGGTAAGACTGTAAATTCAAATATTTGCATGTAGTGATAGCTGGATTAAACTAGAAAACATATACCACAATCAACCATTAATGTAAAAATAACTGTTCAAATGTCCCTGTGATACACTTCAATGTATTAAACAATTTTCTACATTGTAATTTCTAAATAAAATAAATGTTAAAAACTTACCATTTTCCTACGGTTTCATCAGTTTGTCAAAGATAATGACCAGGTCATAAAGAGGTAGTCCTTTATGCATGAAAGATTCAGCGTATATCTAGCAGTTCTAGCAGGGGGGAAAAAACCAAACCATGAGTTTAGCCCATAGAGACCTGTGGTTCAATCCAGGCAAGCACTAAGCTAAAATAAATAAAGTCTTGAAGAAAAGTGTACCATTTCTATTGTATGAAGACTTGTCAGGGCATTTTGTCATTTGGCTTTTATGAGCAAACACTCCTTTGCATAATCTCAGTTGTTCTGAACAGCCCATTCAAAGATGATCCCAGCACTCCTGAGTCCTCCAACTGACAACAAAAATCTCCAAAATTCATTAATTAAGCTTAAAGCTATACCAAACCTTTCTGTGGCCATAGCTGTCAATAAACTTTGATAAGGAATGCTGAATTAGGACATTACTAGACACTTGCTCTAAGAAAACCAAGTTCTGCTCGATGTTCTGAAAGTCCTACAAATTACTGGATTATCAGACTAATTAGTAAGAGAGCGAAAAAGCTATTAAAACATAAAGTCCAGTTTAAAAATGGATTGAGGTCTGTCCCATCATCCAGCTGAACAATCTGTCCATTTCCCTTAAGGCACAGGGAGAACTATTACAGCACTCAGTGTAAAAAAGCTGAGTATTTAAAAATAAATTGCAGATATGAAGGACTGCTGCATTTGCTATGGCATTTTTCTAAATTCAGCCCAGCTGCTCTTCATGCCACATGTAGGTCCCGCAAAAACAGAACAACAAAGCCACAACTTTCTATGCCAATTTCTGTTTTTGAGCAATATACCAAACAAAACGACTTTGTTTAGTAAGTAGGGAAGTGTTAATTTCTCACTTCACAGGCAGAGGAGCAAGATACAAGAAATTGAGCAGTTTGCAGAAAATCATACAGAAAGTCTACTTCCGAACCATTAATTTGAAGACCAGGTGTACCCTCTCATTGCCAGATCTCTCTTGCCTTCTGCACAAACGAGACAGGGAGCAGGGAAACACGCTGGGAAGGATTCTCTCTCCCTTCCCCTTCCACAGTGCGGCCACTCACCTACCACCGACAGCTTTTGGCACAGCATCCCTGAAGGATGAACTCCAGTTTACCAGAACTTGAAAACGTTTTGAAGACGGTCCTAAAGTTATTTCTCGTTCACGCACTGGGGACGTTGCCGAAGGGACAACGTCACTGCTATCGAGAATTACAGGTTTCGCCTAAACCGTAATTGCAAGAAGGTATCGAGCAGAGAGAAGCCGGCAAGGACCGACGCCGGAGATCGCCGGAACAGAATCCTGCACCTGCTCAGGGCGGCCGGGCGATACAAACAGCCGAGTCCCGAAGTGACTATTTAGCTGCAGACGCGGAGATCAAAGACTCCCGTGAAACACCCAGGCAAACCTCAAACTAAATACGTAGCTCCTGGGACTTCACCGACACACGGAGCACACCTCGGTCCCCAGAGCGCTGCCCGCCGGCCGGAGCCCCCTCCCGAGCCGCCTCTCGCCCCAGCCCTGTCCGTGCTCCGCTCCGGGGCCGGGACCGCGGCACCGGCATCTGCCCACCCCAGCCGCGGCTGCGGCGCGCCCAGCCCGCCCGGCACCGGCTCCTTCCCGCCGCCCGCCCGCCGGCCCTAGCCCGCCCCTGGAGCGCCCGGTGGCGGCCGACACAAGCAGAAGGCGGCGGCGGTGCGCGGCACCGGGGGAAGCATCTCACCTTTCCCTCCTCCTCGCCCTACGGATGAGCCGCTGTCAGCTCACCTCAGCTCCGCGGCGGCTCGGGCGGCCGGGACCCGCCAGCCGGCATGGCGTGGAGGCGCGGGGGCTGCCGCTGCCGCAGGCTGCCGGCGGTGCGGGGCGGGCACCATAGAGAGGGCGGGCGGCGGGAGGAGAGCCCTCCGCCGGCGGAGCGGAAGCGCGCTGGAGAG
>VWZP01001120.1:122592-140455 GCA_013396995.1 Dicaeum eximium
TGCGGCGCGCCCAGCCCGCCCGCCCCCGCCCCCTTCCCGCCGCCCGCCCGCCGGCCCTAGCCCGCCCCGGGAGCGCCCGGTGGCGGCCGACACAAGCAGAAGGCGGCGGCGGTGCGCGGCACCGGGGGAAGCATCTCACCTTTCCCTCCTCCTCGCCCTACGGATAAGCCGCTGTCAGCTCACCTCAGCTCCGCGGCGGCTCGGGCGGCCGGGACCCGCCAGCCGGCATGGCGTGGCGGCGCGGGGGCTGCCGCTGCCNCCCGCGGGGCGCCGCGGGCTGCGGCCGCCTCCTGGCAGCGGGGCTGCGGCCGCTGCTCTGCGGGCTGTCTCCGTGCTGGGTGACGGCGGGGCGGCGGTACCCGGCCCTGCGGGTAGCGGAGGCGGGGAAGGAGAAGCGGCCGGTGCGTAAGGAGCAGCGGAGCAGCCTCGTGGTCCGCCGCTTCATCGCCTGCCCGCAGCTGGCGCGCACCGTGCGGCGCTGCCTGCAGGGCGGAGCCGGCCCCGGCCCCGGCCCCCAGCCCGTCCTGCTCGAGTTCGCGCCCGGTGAGCTGCCCGAGGCTCCGGTGCGCCCCTGTGACCTTGGGGGGTCAGGGCGAGCTGCCGCCCTCGCCGCCGGCCGTGCTGGCACCCCGGCCCGGGAAGGGCTGGGGCCGTGCCTCTCCCGGCAGCTCGGGCGGGGGTGGCAGCTGCGGGGCGTTCGGGGCTGTCCCGGCCGCAATCCCGGCTGGGGGCTGTCCCGGGCCCGCGCCCCGGCACCTTCCCGGGACATCTGGGTGTGCCTCGGGGGCCCGTTTATGCAGAGCCTGGGGGATGAGTGAGGGTGAAGTCTGGAGGCTTGAGTCACTCGTGTTAAAACTTTGCTGTAGAGTGACCAGAGATGTCATTTTCTGTCAGGTAATGCTGTGGTTTTTTAGGCGAACTTTATCGGTAAAAGCGCACCCAGGATTATGTGCTGTGGCAGATCTTCTGCAGTTACCTAATGGTTTGGGGTTTTTTTGTTTACATTTCTGCAGAATGTATTTTAAAGATAATATGGGTAAGATTTCACAGTATATTTCAGTTGGCAGAAGAAAGAGTAATAGAAATATTTGAAACGTTATCTCCAGTGCTGCTCAGTATCTAATTGTAACGCTGTGCTTAGTGTAATACAGTGAGGAATCTCAGGCAGGCTGCCTGTAAATCAGTTCCCTAACTCTTGAAGTGTGTTCAACAAACACAAGCTATCTCCTGTTGAAGGTGATATGTCCCAAGTGTTATGTTGTGAAGATCATAAAGGTAATCACATAGAAACAAAAATGCACTTCTAATTTTTTTAAAAAAATTTTTTTCTTTATTTTCCTACTTTAGGTCCTGGAGTTTTGACTCGATCTCTGCTTGATGCAGGTTTTAGAGTGGTAGCTCTGGAAAGTAACTCAGATTTTTTTACAGACTTACAGGTATACTTTTGATTCAGTTGCACGTGTCTAAAACAAAGGGAAAATTAGAAATTAGTTTAAATTGCTGTGTAATTGTTGGATCAAAAAGGAATTAGGCAGTGGTTGTTACTTGCAACATCTGACATAATGCCTAATAACAGTAGGTAGTTTGGTATTGTACATCACAAATGCAGAATATTTTTTAATTAATTTGGCATTTTGTGTATGTAGGAATTGAAGTTCATACATAGTCTTTCTATGAATAAATAAAATTTCATGCATAAATTTGAAACTAATTAAAGTCATTGCAGATGTTTGTGTTCAAGCAAGAGTTCTTTATGAAGCTGTAAGAAATCTGTAAAAATACTCTTAGTTATTCTGATTATCTCACAGTTTTATTTAATTCTTTTCCTACAATTATCATGTGTTGTCCTCTCCTGCTCACCTGGGCTTCTTTGCATGGATTCAAAGGGGGTCAGACACAGAGCTGCAGAAGTTGCTCTAGAAAGTTTGCATTACAGTCCTGGTTTGGAACCCATGACTTTCACCTGACTTAAAATGTGTATAAAAGGTATCTTCTCCACAGATACGAAGAATTGTAGTTTAAAATTGTTAAAGAAGCTGTTTGCTTAATTTAGTAGTTTGTGTGTTTTTAAAAAAAATTGCAGAACATCTTACGAATTTAAGAACGTGGTTTAAAGCTCAAGTGGAACAGCACAAAAGATGTCAAAATGCCCCACACAGTGAAGGGGGCAATTGTTTTTACCAGCTGAAAGAAAGAAGCTATTCTTTTTATCAGCTGTAAGAAGCAGCTCTGAGGTTTGACCCTTATTGACTGGGTAAAAGTTTTAGGTAGTGCTTGAATGCATTTATTGTTTGGGTTGGGTGTTTTGCAAAACTAGTTACTGTATCCAGATTTCTTCAACTAAAATTATTTCTATTCAGTCCCTAGAGAAAAGCCTAGATGGGCAGTTAAAGGTGATTCATGGCGACTTCTTCAGACTGGATCCTTTGGCGAAGGGAGCTTTGAAACCACCTGCTGTGACTTCTGACAAACTTTTTGAATCCTTGGGTGTAGCAGCAGTTCCTTGGAGGGCAGGTACGTGTTTATGATCCCACATGTCACAAACACGTGTTTGAAGGGTGCATAGGTAGTTTGGCAAAACCTTTGGCATTTGCTTGAGGTATATGTTCTATTTAATACACATGCTGGATTAATGATACTGTTTTCTGCATACCAGCTTTATTTGTGACTCATGATAGCTTCAGGACCCCCCCTCCCCCATGGCAATATCAGATAATTAGGTATTTTCTTGTAATTTAAAGTTTCAGTCTAATGCAAACTGGGCTTAGCTTTGACTAAGGCATGAATTGTATTCATTCTTGAACAACATGAACTCACAGACTTTCTTCTCTTAGTTGTTTGTAGTTTAGAATTAATGAGATTATCTAATATATCTAATACTGCAAAATTTTAAAGATGCTTTTGCTATTGTGGGAAACAGGTGTTCTTTTGAAAATTTTTGGAATCGTACCACAACAGTTGGAAAGAAACAGACTTTGGAGACTTCTTTTTGCCATGTATGAATGCGGTTCCATCTACAGATACGGAAGAGTAGAACTCAACCTCTTTATAAGTGAAAAAGAGTACACGGTATGTGCAAAGCATTTCACAGGTGATGAAGGTGTAGTGCTTCACAGAACACAAACCCATTTATATTGTATACTTGATGGTTTTGCTAGTGAATTTTTTCTACTACAATTTTTAAGCATTGTCAGTTTCCTACTTGTGTTGCTCTATGCAGTGGTAGCACTATTAAGAAACATTCTGTTGTGATATAAGCACAGATCTAACAAATGTGAAGACTGGTACTTGAGACGTAATATGCAGCAGCAGACTAGCTGCTTTCCATTGTAAATTGTGAGGTGATTAAATTCTGCGCCATACTTTTGCAACAAGTTTGTTTACTAGTTGCAGGTAATAGTTAATGAGGACTGAATCAAAAACACAAAAACACAAGTGAAGAGGATTCCGAGTCACTAAATACCAGCACAGTGAGATGTGCTTGTTCTCTTGAGTTGTTTTGTATGCAGTACTGAAAAGAATAGAAGCAAAATGATTTACACTCTTTTTTATCAATGCTCTGTACACTGAGGTGCAGAGCCTTTTCTGGATTACACATTCCTAATTTATGCTGTCCCAAAGCTCTAGAACTATACTTATACTTCAAGGATTACTTTTTTTCTTCCCCCCACCATGAAGCTAATGTGGGACATTTGTACAGAGTCATGAACCTTTAATTACTTGAAGTAGACAAGGACTTCCAGGTCTGCTTACACAACCAGAGTTGTGTCTAACACCCCACTGAAAAAAATTACATGTCTTAAGTATATTCTTCTGTGAAATGACAGTTTGGACACCATTGAAATACCCACTTGCATGGTATGTTTTAATGGTCAGATTTTTTACTAAAAACAGGGCAGCCTATTCATTTAAGGTAGTCCCTGTTTTATGTTTTTTTTTTTTTTTTTTCTAATTAACTTTTCTGGTTATAATGTGAACTCTGTTACATAAGAGTTCTGTAGTAAAAGCTATTGAAACCTTCTTTAACTAGGTATTGTTGACTCCTTTGTGTTGGTTGTTTTGGCTTTTTGTCATATGGCAAGTCTGCGTAAATCTGTTACACGAAGTTAAATCTCCCTGCTACAATTTACTTTTCCTTGCCCTTTTTGAGAATAATCACAAGCTTTTCTTTTTTTCTTGCCATAAGAGTTGTTTGATTTGTAACGTTGATCAGGATGATGACTGTGCAAGTTGCTTAATGTTCAGTAAGGTCACCTGATGTTTTACTTACTCTGCTTTGTGTGTCTTCTTGGGAGTATTATCTTATCAGTGCAAGGTGATAACTCTGCCAAAATTACGGCTTTTATATGAAATCTGATCCTTATTTCTCTTCTGTGTAAAACTTCTCTGCCTTAAAAAGGACCAGAAAGTGTATACTGGAGATTCATACATAGTTCAGTTATCCAAATAACTGCTGTGAAGAAATACTTCAAATACTACAATTCCTAGCCCTGTCTTCTGACAAGATATATTAAAATAGCACAAAGCACGTGTTTGAGGCCTAATGTAACTTTACCTTGGAGTTTTAGAGTTAACTGAATTTCTTACTGTTTTATATATATATATATATATGTGGATTTTGCTTAGATAAAGACACAGTCTTGGTTTTCGAAATAAAAATGCTTGCTCTTTGCCATACTTTTAGGTATTAACAGCAAAGCCTGGGACATCAAGGATTTATCAAGCACTTACTGTACTTGCACAATTAGGGTATGAAATTGAACTACTGCATAAGGTAAGAGTTTTATACCAGCTGATGTGGCCTAATGCTATGGACATGCATTTAGAAAAGGGTTTATAGTGGTTTACCATTGCAAACTAATTGGAAGCTAATTTGATGTTTAAATCAGTGGGAGCACTGTTGAAAACCTTTGTAAAAAACCTAAAACAGATATGTTTTGTGTAAAACTCTTTCAATTAATTAACACTGTTGTTCGCTATTATGTCAATGTTTTCACTGCAAGCCATTGTACTCAAAAACATTTATTCTCAGATTCTGGTAGATAAAAAAGATAAACCTTTTCCATTTTGTTAATGGTTGTGTGAAACTAGAAGTCTGCTTTTCCAATCTGTCATAGTTTGCTCCTTGTTATATCCTCTGAATTTTGCCATCATTACACTTTTGACTTCCTAAGCTGTGTTCAGTAGAAATTTTTTTGGGTCTTGGTGCTTTAATGTTCCAAGCATACCTGCTTCTCCTACTAGTTAGTACCATCTTACCTTGTGAAATATGCTATGGTTTAGTCTAAAAAGTTTGTTTTATGTTGTCCCCTCAGTTCCCCATGAGCACATGGCCATCAACTTTCAGTTAGTTTATGCTTTTCAGATTTATCTTCGTGCTCTGTTTTTCTAGGAACCTACCTTCATAGTTTAAATATTTTGCTAATCTAAAATAAGGTTCACTGTCTGTTGTCTTCCAAATACCTTATACTACAAGGTAAACATTAGGGTAAATATTAAGAAGTTGAAGAATAGTACTTTTTGAAGGTGGTCACCTGACTTACAGGGATAAAGTAGAAGCAGAGGCATTTGTTGTCTCTTTTGTCTCAGTTTTAATAATACTGATAAGCCTTGGGCTGCCTGGCCCCCGAAGCAAAAGTACCATGAGTGTGGGAACAGTGACTTTCTATTTATGAAGAGTGAAACTGTAAGGGACCAGCTGTATCAGCTGAATGCTCTCAGGTCCATGGGGCCTGATGGAATTCATCCCAGAGTACTGAGGAGCTAGTGGAGTTATGGCAGGACCTCTCTTGATCAGGTACCAAAGGTCTTGGGAGTCTGGGGAGGTCCCTGCTGACTGAAGCAGGCCAGTGTTATTCCACATCCTCCTACAAAGAAGAAAGTGAGGGAAGACCCAGTGAACTACAGACTTGTTTATCTAACCTCAGTACCTGCAACCATTATGGAGTTCCAGATTCCACTGGGTACTGTTGAAAGGCATCTGAAGAATAATATACTCATCAGGCACAGTTAACATGGGTTCACAAAGGAAAGTCTTGTTTAACCCATTTGACACCCTCCTATGATAAGGTCACCTGCCCAGTGGACGAAGGGAAAATGGTGGATGCAATTTTTCTGGATTCTAGGGAGGCTTTTGATACTGTCCCTCAGAGCACCTTTCTGGAAAAGCTGCTAGCTGTGGGATGAGCAGGTTCAGGGTGCACTGGGTGAAGAACTCAGCAGAAGGGCTGGGTGAAGGGCAGAGCTCAGAGGGTTGTACCTATTTGGGCTACACCTGGCTGGCCACTAGTCACCTGGGACTGCTGGCTGGCAGCAGCTCAGCCTGAGTCAGCAGGGTGTGCCCTGGCAGCCAGGAGGGCAAACTGCACCCTGGGGTGCCTCAAACAGCACTATCAGCCAGTCAGGAAAGGTGATTGTCCCACTGTTGGATTGCTGATTGTCCCACTGAATTCAGCATTGGTGCAGCCCCACCTTAAACACTTGGGCAGTTCTGGGCCCCACAATTTAAGAAGGATGTGAAGGTCCTTGAGTGTATCCAGAGGACAGCAACAAACCTTGAAAGGACCAGAAGGGAATGTCCCATGAGGAGCAGCTGAGGACTTAGAGCTTGTCTTGTTTGGAGCAAGGGAGGCTGAGGGGTGACCTCACTGCTCTCCAGCTTCCTGAGGAGGGGAAAGGGAGTGCTGATCTCATCTTCCTGGTATCCACTGATAGGATACATGGAAATGGTTCAAAGCTGTGCCAGGGGAGGTTTAGACTGCACATTAGCAAGCACCTCTTTACTGAAGGGTGGTCAAACCCTGTAACAGGCTTCCTAGAGAGGTGGTCAATGCCCCAAGCCTGTCAGCATTTAAGGGAACATTTGGATAGTGCCCTTTATAACATGCTTTAGCTTGGCCAGCCTTGAATTGCTCAGGCAGTTGGACTAGATGATCACTGTAGGTACCTTCCAACTGAAATAGTCTATTTTATTCTAACAAAACATTTTAATTCTATAATACATAATACATTTGCTTCCTCCCATAGGAACCTTGGTCTTCATTTGCAACTGATTTGAAAAATGGGGGACTGGCAATACCAAAAGCTGGGGTAAGATTGTTGTATATACTTTTCTTTTGAAGATGCAGCTAAACTACTTTTAATTAAATGTTAAAGTAACTTTATAGCAGCATTTACAGATGTATTTTTTAAGAACCATTCTAATTAAAATTTAGGGCAGCATAGAGATTAATCAAAAGGGGAGTGAAGAATTGCTATTAGAAACTGAAATAAACTAATATCTTTATTGTCTGTGATACATTTCTGTAATATGTAAGTGACTAGGTGTGTCTTATATGCTTAGTTGTGTTGCTGAAAAGCCATGTAGCCCACAAGGTGGGCTATGCAAGATGTACTAGGAAGTACAACTTTGGAAATACAGATGTCAGATCTAATATATCCATTTTTGCCAATGAAGAAGTACATTTTTTTTTCGTTGAAGACTCCACTTGGTCCCAGTTTAATAAACTTCTGATGTTGCAATAGTGTCTTAGTGTTAGACTCACATAATTCCACCTTTATTATAAAAGGCAGGTCTGATACCGTGCATAGTATAGGAATATGATAGGCCATATAATATCTTGAAAATTCACATCAAGCCTGTACTGTCTATTTCAACTGAGAAAGTCCAGTTTTAAAACACAGAAATAAACCCCAAGTGATAGTATGTTTCTTTTGTTTTCTATTTCCTTTTCTGTTTGAGGCACGGGGAGGTGAAGCCTCATCTTCTGATGAAATCATCTTGTTAAGACTTTTAATAAGAAATGTTATTGGTGGCAAAGATGAAACTCTTAGCTTAAGATAGATACTATCTTAAAAAGTTATTTTTTTCAATGACTTACTCTGTTTTTCTTGCAGCTTCTGCCAAATGACCATTTCTGTTTGGTACGACTGACTCCTCAGCAAAATCTGTTTACAGGAGGTTTGAAGCCCTCAAATGCATCTACCTTTATTTTCATGGTGAAACAGTCTTTTGCTAAACCTAAGTCTAGACTTACCGATAGATTAAAGTAAGTAAGAAAGAATGACAATTTTTATACTTCAGATAAATATATGGAAATATTAAAATATGTTCCCAAAGCAGTATTTATTTGCAGATGAAATACTGCCTTTAAAAAAACCTATTAATTAATTTTTAATTAATCATCAACATGTAGAATAGAAGATTTCATTTATGCAACCTTATACATTATATTGGGGACTGTTCCTGTCAGGAAGGTTGGCAAGTATTTAGAATGTATATGTGCAGTAATTCCTGTACCTCCAGTGGAGCTTAGGTCATGTATCTGCAGGAAGTTTTCACTTATTTTACAGATACTATAAAGCCACCAAGTGTTTTGCAGTTACAGAAATTAAAAGCTGAAAGAGATTCAGCTTACAGCAGACATCAAAGTCATGCTAATGAAAACACCTGAAGGTTATAGAAGGTGGAATGGGGATGTCCTCAAATGGCTGTTATCTGATTAAAAAATAAGGCTTTAGACTTTATCAATTATGCAAGCTATTCACGTTTCTTTATGATCAGTAGATTTCTGTTTCCCAGAAATGGAAGGTGTTCACAGTCTGGAAAGCATTGACTTCTTGCTGATGAAAATAATGAATATACTTCTCATTTGCTGATAGTAGGTTATGAAAATTAATTTCCAGAAAGGGGGAAAAAATAAGCTACTAAATTCCAGTAACTCTTAGAAAGACAAGTGCAAAGAGCCTTAATGGATTTCTTTCTTAAAGCTCAGTGGTATACCTCATCTCCACTTGATCCTTCAGCCAGGAAGTTGAAGGCTTCTAATATGCATCTTCTGTGTATTTATACACTCTTTTCCTGTCTGGGAAATAGTTAATGCATGTGCACATTTCTAAAAGTATAGCTTTCATAGCTAAGATGTAGCTGGGGGGAGGGTGGATACATCTGTTTATGTATAGAAGAAAATACCTGGGAGGTGTAAGTCACTAGTTCATGCTATACTGAGTCATCCTTGGCTTTAATTTCTCCAGCTCTGAAACACCCTTTTTAGGCTGTAATGCCTGTTACTGACTTATGAATTTAGGGTGGATGAGGAGAGAGAGCACCTATCCTGTAATGAGGAGGTTTGTGTGGTTTGGTATTGTCTGTGTGTGCTGGGGGCTTTATTTGCTACTGATGGGATTTAATAGCAGAGGTTTCTTCCTGTTTGCAGTATGGATTGAAAGTAACTCGTGTTGAAGAAGAGGTTAGCTGCTTCTAGAGGCCATGAAAGAGTGAAGTGGGCCTTCAGATTATGTTTCTTGCTTTTTAATTTTTCACGGAAAGAAATGCTCCATTATGACTTTGTTTGTTTGTTTGTTTCAGTTCGTGGAGCTTGGACAATAGCGACACATTACTGAAAGCACTAGAGATTCCCAAAAACGCGTCCATGTGTAACTTGTATCCAGAAGACTATAAACGTCTTTTCGAGGCTTTGCAAAACTCTGATATGTTTGCTGAAAGCTTCTTCCATGATGAAGTCTTGGCAAATACAAGGACCGTGACCTTATAAATCCAAAGCTTTTGGAAGATCACCTTTGCTTCTGGAAGATTACTTCGATAAAAAGTGATTTAAATAAAATCGGAGATACTGTTAGCTAGATGATTTCCTGTCCAAACAGGAAAAATTTAGCAAGTAACAAGAGCCCTTCTACTTAGGATGAAAGTAATGAATTCACAGTTGTCTTTCACAATCCTATCTGGAATGGACAAACTTTGCACACAATCCTATCTGGAATGGACAATCTTTGCAACTTTTGCAGGGGCTTATTAAGCTCATGCTACTTGTGGATGTACCACTTAAATGCAACTTTTTGTTACACTGTTGCTGTATATTTACAACATTTGGAAAAAATTAACAGACCAAATTCTTGTCTGGTTTTTATTTTAGTGCTTAATGATTTGAATGCACTTTTGACAGATTCACAAAATACAAAGGTCTTTACAACCACTGAGTCTGCTACATTGTCTGCTTTTCTGAATTTGCAGCCTAAAGTCAACATAATGCTAATGAATTAATACTGTTATGTTAATAAAGACAAGGTAATGACAGGGTGATAAAACATTAACTGAGAGTTGCTTAAAATAAAGATTGTGATATCCCTGAGGAAAAGTTGTAACAGTTCTGAAAATAACAGGGGCAACCTGTACTAGTTTATGATACAATACACAAACGCCTACATGTGTATAGGGATTATTTTAGATCTGAAAGTCATCAGAATATTCAGTGCTGTATAAATTATTTAAAAAAAAAATCATCTTACTTGAAACCTTTGGCTATATCTTTCTTTAATGTGTAATACACGTACCAAAAAATTACTCAAACCATATGCTATTAAAATTCTGGTTTTAGCCATAGCAGTCCATAAGGCAACCTGTTCCTAATTTCTCTTTCTGTCTTACCATGTAAACTGTTCTGTTGTTGTTCAACAATGCTGAGGTTGTACTGTTTCTGTGTTGTATATTGTACCCTCTGGAAAGACCTGTGGCAAAAAAGACACTTCTTTAGCAAAGCACTAGGTTATAAAATGCCATTTTGGTGAAGGCTGAGCTATTTTCAGGCTGTGGATAACAGTAGTGCCCCAAACAATGCAAACAGAATTGTATTTCTTAAGCTTAGTGTGAGGTATAGATGTGATAAGCATTCATCTCTGTCTTCCTCCTGCAGTTCTGGCTGCAGATGAAAAGTTGACTTTGAGCAGCCTCAGTTCACTCTTCTAGTTAGGCTGCAGCTTTCTCTTGAAGCTGCTGCTGAGCTTTTGTAATACTACAATGAAACTCCTGCAAAGGCTGAGGCTTAATTTGCAGTCTGTCTCAGAGCCTTGCTGGTGTTCTGGTGCAGCCTGTCAAGATTTGAGGCTTCCTTTCTGCTTACATCTCTGACTGTTTCAGAGACAGTCATTGTTCATTGTCAATGAATGGCAAACTTGCATTAACAGAGGTAATTCCACCTTTCTCAGTCTCATTAGATGGTGACTGTCTTATCTACTGGTCTATAAGACTGCTGTGCCTCTTGGGCTGATCCCCCTGCCTCCACCTTGAATCAAAACACCTTGCTCTTGTTGCAGCAAGATGTTCTATACATCCAACATACCAGAAATATTCTATACATGAAACGTAAGTTCACCACTACCTAAATACATTTCTTCAACTGTGTGCTGATAACATTTCAAACATGAACTGAAAAAAAGAAAATTGTTTTATTTTGATGCTCTTGCAAAGCAGCCCTTAATGAGCCAATGCAGAGACTAACAGCAGGAGTCTGTAAGTGGAAGGAATATTGCATAACGGGACTTGAAATGAGATTTAATGCTCAACAGAAATGCACCATTAAGGCTAAGTGTAAGCCATGTTTAGCCCTGATCACAAATGTGAAATGGAGAGAGAAATGCCTGCCATTATGAAAATGATTTTAGTATTCATGGAAAAGATTGAAAAAGTAAAAATCACTATTGTATATTAATAATTACAGAGGGAGTGAAAATTAAGTAGGTCTATATTTTTGATTAATTGATGCTATACACTCTAATTCCTACTGTTGCAGGATTTTAGCTTTTGTAGGATAATGTTGAACTTTCACTTCACTTCCAAATTTTAAATTGTATATAAAGGCTTGTCATACATTTCTGTTGCAGTTTTTAACAAATGCTGTACTATTTGTGTTCCTTTCCTTTCCATAACTGTCTTTTTTTTTTCCTCAAGACTCATTTAATACATGAACCTCTGAAACATGAACCACGTGTGATGCACTATACAGTAGAACACAATTTTAAGTGTCGCTCTCACTCTTCCAATTTTTTTGAGAAGCTACCCAAAAATGGTGTTTGGCATTCCATATTAAAGCACCAGTATATCATAGCTGAAATATTGATTGTAATTTTAGAGATGCTAAGTCTTTTCTAGTGGCCTTCATCAATTGTGCCATCTGTCTGGGAAAGAAAATTATGACTCTGCTAGCAATTGCCTAAGCTTTTCCTACTTACCTATATTTAAGTCATAACAAATACAAATAGAAACAGAAACAAACTTGGTCCAGTTAATGAGAAATTTTGCCACTTGGAATTAGAAGGTCAGTTAAGTTGAACGTCAGTTCACTTTTGATGTAGAAGAAGGGTTTGTGAGCATGCAGTAATTAACCCAGTAGATGCTGTGATAAGGGGTTGTTAAGGTGGAATGTGTCTCTACTGGCTACTAAACCTGTTCAGCATTGGACATTTTAATAATTAGAGCTCAGCCTTGCAGGCTAATAATAATGTTGATGGAAATATCAGCATAAAACTTGAGAAACAGACTGTGTGGTCTATTCTGTGCATTCTGTATAGTTTAAGATGTGCAAATGTGATAGGAAGAAACTGAGGCTTCCTGAGAAGCATATTGAATTAATTGTTTTGTCAGGCTAAACACAATCTGTGGGGCTGCAGATTGAAAACTCCAACCTGAGTTTTGCATGACTTTAGTTAGCAAAGCCTTACTTTCTTCTGTAAACATTGAGAAAATGAAAATAACAAGTAACTTTTCCGGAAAGGACAAATCAGTGGGAGATGTTCATTCACTCACATTATATCCTTGTTTAACAGCTATTGCATCTTTCCTGGTGTGGGCTGTTTAAGTTGTCACTGCTAAAAACAGGCACACTGACTGTCCCCAGCTGATAGAACACAACATGCAGCAAGCACAGGAAGCCCAAGGGAAATTAGGAGCAGTTAAGATACACCAAATGAAACAGCTGATTACTCATAATGTAAATCTTTAGGCACTGATGTGGTTGATCCTACTGATACAACCCCAAATAGATAAACAGCTCAGAACTTCATAAGCGTGCTTCTGTCGTTTGAAGGAAATTGATGTGCTTGAGGCAGGGAAGATACAAATAAAGTAGAATGGTTTGGTAAATTTCCCAGTAAAAAAATCAACCGATGAAATCTATGTGAAATTTATTATGAATTTTGCTTAAAATGCTTCTGCAGTGATTTTTAATTTAATATTCCAGAACCAATTTTTCACTAGCACACCAACATTGAAAATGAGGAGACTTCTTCAAGAGATATGTGTTTGTAAAGGACTTGTCTGTACTTACAAGCTTTCCACTAATTAATTGATAGCTATTCTATGCTGTTAGTGACACAGATTTTGTACAGTCCAAAATGTAACATTTCGTATTTTGAGCCATATTTTGATCCCAGGAAAAAAAACCCCAACCAACCATTTTGTGATGTGTTGTTTGGAATGGCTACTGCACATTTATGAGTAAGGAGCAGAATTTGAATTACTGCATTACTGCAGCTGTTTCTTTAAATTCATGTTGTAAAACACGCTGTCCTGAGATAGAAGAGCTGAAGCTCCATGGCAGTCTCCTGGCAGTAAGGACTATGACTAATTCAGCAGCATCAGCCACAATTAAGTGATATTTCCTTCGAAACTGCCCTCATTACACTCCTTGACAGCTGCTTCCGCCTAAAATGTGTCACACACTTCAAACAGCTGCTGAGAAGTCTGACCTGTTTAGGTCCCTGTATGACTTGGTCACATAAAAACACCAGGCTGATAACAGGGATTGAATTCAACTAAATATATTCTTGGGCTAAATAAGCATTTACTGGGATATATAACCCTAGTATCATTATGCTTTTGAGAAAATTCAGACTGATGATTCAAAAAACGTCCAGGTTGGGCATTCCATTGATCACTATTGCTTAGACTGTTGAATGGCCCTCCTAGGCAGATTTGTCACTAACCTGTAGGTGTAGATATTCAGAATCAGTTCATCAGGCCCTTCATACAGATGTCCAAATATCCAACACTGCCTTAAAATGTTTATTGCTGTGTTTGAAAGCTTGTCTATACAGAAAATCTCTATTACTGCGATTATATTTTCATATCACTTGAAATGAAATGTCAGCTAAAAGCTGTTTTCAGGCTTCTGTGGTTTATTTCCTGTACAGCTCATGTCAAGCTGATAGAAGTCCTTTTCTTTCAGGTATTCATACTTCAGATTTTCCTAGAGTAGCTGGGCTCTTCAAGGTTGTGATTTTTATTTTGGTTGTGTGTCAGTGAGACAGAAGACTGGCATCCCCTCAGATGTATTTTTGTACTTTGCAAGGGTTTTTTGTATTACTGGACATATAGGTGAGAAAACCTGTCAAGAAAAAAGGGAAAATAATGAAAATTACATCTGATATTATATATTTATATTAGCTCTTCCCCAAGTGCATTTTTTTGCAGCTCATGAACCTTTAGGTTCATGCTTTTTGTTTGACCATTCATTTCTTAAATTTATCCACTAATAGAGATAGATGTTAACCTCTGTTATTACTGGGCTTGTTTTTGGTACAGGTTTTGGGTCATGCATGCTTAGAAACTAGAACAGCATAGACAGGAAAATGCAGGATATTTAACAGGTGAAGAAGTAAACCATATAGGCCAAATACAGAGCTAATTGAGCTAATACAGATACAGAGCTAATAATATATTTTAATAACTACTAAGGTTAATTCTTGAGAATCTCACAGTATCACTGTAATTTACACATTTAAAAAATTTGCTAGAAGAGCTAAAGATAAGCATTGTAACATGCAGAATGATTTCACTAACAGCTAGATTGCTATCAGTTTTTTTGGTAATGAATCACATCATTGTAGCATTAAGTAATGTCAAAATATATTTTTCTGTGAGAATCCTCTGGCTTTAGGTACCTTGGTTCTTCCTAATAGCAGTGCTTTAGATATGGATATTGCCATTCCTTGTTGCAACTTGGATGAAAACAATCGCAGACTGAAATTATAGTTACTGAGAACAAAACTTAGTGGTTTTTAGCACTGCACAGCTGCCTGGCAGAACTCTTAGGTCTATGTCTCAGTGTTCTTTAACAGCACGAATCAACACTCCTTTCCAAAACAGAAGCCCTACCTCCCTCTATAGGCGTGACAAGGAAAACCAGACAAAGTCGACCTGCAGTTTAGCACATTTAGCCTGCAGCATGTGTGTAATCTCATAAATGAATGAAGGTTATGCAGACACGTACTGAAAGCACTTATTTCACGGGCTTTGAGCACCAACATTTCAGATTAATTCTCTTAGTTCATTCTGCAAGTGTTTTGCCTTTCCCGTTGTCATTTATCTGGTCCCTCTAACTCATGGTTCTGACAAAAAGTAATCTGATCTATGGGGTGCATTCTCAGTGAGAAACACCACCAGAGCTTAGATGCCCAGCAGCTACTGGCCCAGTCATATTTCTTTGTATTCAGATCATAGCGAGATCCAGAAATACATCCAGATGCCAGCTCACAAATATGTCCTTTTTAGCGATGCTTTTTGACTGAATCATTATCATAGCCCTTCCTTTGTAAAGCGAACTGTTTAATGTTTTGTGTATAAATGTCTAAAGTGAGGGAGCCAGGAGGAGGGAGCCCAGCTGTGCCCAGTGGTGCCCACCAGTAAGACAGGGGGCAATGGGCAGAAACTGATGCCCAGAAGTTCCACCTGAACATGAAGAAAAGCCTCATTACTGTGTGATGAAAAAAAAAGCTGAGCACTGGAGCAGATTGTCCAGAGAGGCTGTGGAGTATCCCTTACTGGAAATATTGAAGATGCCCCCGGACTCAGTCCTGTGCAAGGCGCTGTGGGATGGCGCTGCCTGAGCAGGGAGGTTCCACCAGATGACGCACGGCAGTCCCTGCCAGCCTGACCCACTCGGGGACTCTGTGATATGTGTTATTAGCTGCCCTGCGCCTCTCAGTGCGGCTGTGCCGCACGGTGCTGGCCCAGGACACGCTGTGCCGCCGGCCCCAGCTCCATCCCTGGGGCCCGGCTCCGGCCGCTGCCCCTGCCCTGCTGTGAGATGGCGGCGGCAGGGCCCGGTCACGTGCCGGGGCGGGGCCCGCGCTCTCCTCTGCGGCGGCGGCGCGCGCGGCAGGATGGAGCCGGCGGCGCTGGAGCGCTTCCAGAGCCCGGGCAAGGGCAGCGGCCTCCGCTCCCGCCGCAGGGTGCGGCCCGGCGAGCTGCTCTACCGCGCGGTGCCCTTCGCCTACGTCCCGACCAGGGAGCAGCTGGGCAGCGTGTGCGAGCGCTGCCTGCGCAGGTACCGCGGGAAGGCGCCGCGCTGCCGCCACCGGCCCCGCCCGGCAGCGCCGCCCCTTCCGCCGGGGCGGGGCCGCGCCCGCCGAGGAGCCGGCTGTGCCGGGATGGGAATGGGAAGGGTTGCGTGCTCGNGAAGGGATGCGTGCTCGGGGATGGAGCGGGCTGTGCCAGTCTCCGCGGCTATGTGCTGCCAGGGCTGAGGTGCGAGGCTTGCGGCTTCCTGCCGTTCTTTTTAACAGGGAGTTTTTATTTTTTTTAAGCGGCTTTTTTGAAGGTGTCGCCTCTTCCCGGGCGCGGGGAGTTCCTGGGGCGGTTTCCCAGTCTGGCAGGAGGCTCGGCTCGGTGCGGTGGCGCTGCTCGGCGGGGTTTTCCCGCTGGGAGGGTCCAGGCTCCGCGGGCCGAAGGGGAGCTGTGCCCGGGGCGTTCGGGGAGCGGAGGAGGCACCAGCCTCGATGGAACAGGCAGCGGGCGGTGCTCCTGTTGGGTGTCGCCCGCCCCGGTGTGTCCCGCCATAGGGCACGGGGCTGTGGGACGTGCCGTAAACAAACGCCCGCCTTCCCCCCGCACGTCCTTACCGGTGGAAACCGACTAACACAGTAACTTTCTGGGCTTGTTTAAAAGGAAACGAGCAAAACTGTTTTTTAACTTTGAGCAGTTTCCCAGCAAGCTGGGTTGTGGCAGAGCTGTTAAAGGAACATCTGTGTATTAATACCTGCAGCATACTGCTAGAGGAGACAAAGCTCTGTATAATCGCCAAGACGTGAAGAAGAGACAGGAGAAGATTCGATACTGCTAACTTTTCTTTTTTAGGTTTTTGCTTTGGTTTGATTTTTGCTTGGGTTGTTTCTTTGGGCGGGGTAAAGGGGGTTATTCTGAAAATATTTGAAGTTTGTTTGTTGAAACAATCCAGGTGATTTGCTTCATGTCCTTTACAGGCATAAGAACATAGTTCTCATTTAATCAAAGAAAAATATGACAATGTATTCCAGGTGATGCTTCCATCTTATAAGATGCATCTTGCATCTTCAGCATATTGAAAAAAAAAACCAGCCAAAGCAAAAACCCAACAAAAACTCCTCCAAAACAACCCCAAATAAGCAGCAAACTGAAAAGATTTTTAGCTGTTTTATCTGTGAAGTCTGACTTGTGACATCAGAGTCCTTTGGGGTTTTGATTGAACATTTTCTGCTTGAAGTTGTGAGAGGCTGCAGACTTCAGAAGACAGGCTAAGTGCAGCAACAGGTGGAATAAGAATGAATCTGAGGTGTTTGGATGTAAACATCTCACCAGAGCATGTTTTGCTGGGAGAAGTAATGGTATTACCAACTTAGTATATCACGAGAGGTTATTAATTTGTGGTTTTTTGTTGGTTTTTTTTTTATATCAAGTGATAGCAGTTAAATTTAAAAAAGTAAGTAAGGAAGTAAAAAAAAATATACAAATATATAATATATAAAAAGAATATATAATATGTATTCTATATATATATATATAAAATCTATTATATGGATAAATATATATAATAGACATATAAAAATATATTTTCACTAATCTGTCTTGCTTTGCAAAATTATGCTAGACAGAGTGGCTAGACAGAGTTTATAGATCAAGACTGTCCAAGCTGACATTTTTCTAATTAAAGGATATATATACATCTGTATGGAGGGTTTTTTTTGTTGGTTTTTTTTTTTTTTTTTTTTTGTTTTTGTTTTTTTTTTTTTTTTTTTTTTTTTTTTTTTTTTGTTG
>VWZP01001120.1:140918-237061 GCA_013396995.1 Dicaeum eximium
TTGTTTTTTTTTTTATATCAAGTGATAGCAGTTAAATTTAAAAAAGTAAGTAAGGAAGTAAAAAAAAATTATACAAATATATAATATATAAAAAGAATATATAATATGTATTCTATATATATATATATAAAATCTATTATATGGATAAATATATATAATAGACATATAAAAATATATTTTCACTAATCTGTCTTGCTTTGCAAAATTATGCTAGACAGAGTGGCTAGACAGAGTTTATAGATCAAGACTGTCCAAGCTGACATTTTTCTAATTAAAGGATATATATACATCTGTATGGAGGGTTTTTTTTGTTGGTTTTTTTTTTTTTTTTTTTTGTTTTTTTTTTTTTGTCGTAGTGTATGGAAATTAGGCAATTCGTAAAGTATCGATAAACTGTGATGTGAAATAGAACTGTTTCATCAATCTGGTTTTGTTCTGGTTGAATCTGGTGTGGTCTTTTTTCAAAGTGAGGTATCAGAAAAACATTACTGCTCTCTTCCTGGACTGCAGAGGAAAGTCACGTTGTCCACTACTGTTCTGTTTTTCACTCTGGTCTTTAGGTGGCAGTACAGGAACACAAAAAAAGTCCAGTTCTTAACTTGTTTAGTATTTTAGCAATCCTTTTATATGTGCTATTAATGCTTGAGGCTTCACACTGACATGTAATTCTATACTTTAGTCTCTCGCCTTGTAGTAGGGAATGCTGCTTGGTGCAGTTTTAGGCTGTATGAGAAGTGCTGGGAGAGCCAGAAGATGGGTAGGGAAGTGCTGAGTATCTTCCTTCTGGACTGCCTGCTGAGAGGCAGCACGGTCTTGCCAGGATTTGGAGTCAGGCTTATGATGGTGCTGACTTACTCTGTGACCTCGGCCAAGTTCCTACAGCAAGGGTCTGATGTACCAAAGCAGGGGAAGGTTGGCTGTTGGGGGCAGTTTGCTGCTCAGATAGTGCAGTAGTTCTGCTTTGTCTTACCTCAGTTAAAGTGAATATTATTGTGGATTTAAAGTGCTGAAGTACTTATATACAATGACATACATATTTATGTGTGTGTGTATATATATACACACACTTAATGCATCTAATGGTAAAAGATTAACAACCCTTCCTTATCTTATTGGTACTGTTTTTATAGTGACAATAAACTTCTCATTCGCTGTTAGGTCTGCATCGTACGTAGAGCAGATGGCAGATTTCTGTCACTGTCATTCTTTTGTGATTTCTTCTTATTTCAAATAGAACCCTGTGTTTTCTAATGAAGAGGTTCATGTTGTTTTTTTAATACAAGGCTGGGCTAAAATGCTCTGCTGTAGATGGTTTAATATGATAGCAGAGTTGTTTGAATGGTATCCTGTTAGCAGTTATAAAAAATACTGGCCTGAAATAGGATATGTAATAAAGATTTGCTCTGAAATACAAATTTTGATCATGTGTTGGCAGTGTGTATTTCTATGGAAGCAGTGTCTTGAGAGAACGTGATGTAATGCATGATGGTACGTTTTTTGTAAGATTATCTGTATTGTGACAAAATTTGAATAGCCAGCATATATTTCCAACAATTTCCTGGGGAAAGCAACAGAAAATATTTTTTTTCTCTTGCTAATTAAAAGTTTTATTTATTGCTTCTTCCATGCTTTAATACCTCTTTAATGTTGGACTGACTCTCAGATTTTGAATTGAAAATATACCCAGCCTGTTAAAGAATTGGAATAAAAATGAAGTGAGTCAATGATACCTCTGGTGTTTGTTTGCTTTTCGCAAAACATTTCTGTGATGCCTTGGAGTTACAAGAAGACACTGCAAGAATATTTAAGTCTTAGTTGATACTTAGGAGCAAGTAAACAAACTTTATAGAACCTGAATCTCAGAAAAAGAAGGAAAAAAGAGGTAACACCATCCTATTTCAAAATGCTATGCCATTTATGCCTTTAAGGGAAATGAATATATGAGAATAAGTAATGAATAACCTTATGTATAGACTATGAAATAAAAGGCATTAGTATTTCTTCTTTGGGTAAGGTCAGAGGTTCAGACTCTGGAAGTGGGTTTAGAGGAAGTATAAATGTATTTTTGAATGACTACAAGTTTTCTAAACATATTTAGAAAGAGGAAAAAACATAAAAGCTAGTAGTGGTGATTAGCTAGATGTGACAGCAAACATTGCAGTATGGCAAATACAACCAAGGCTGAATAGTTGGGTGATTACAGGGTACTAAACACAGGCCAGCAATTGTGTGCTCCTTGCTTGATTTCACCTGATTTAAAAATAGCCAAATGGAAACGCCTTTACATTCAGAACTTTGCATTCAGCTATGTCTTCAGCATTGA
Source organism: Dicaeum eximium (assembly GCA_013396995.1). Taxonomy (NCBI): domain Eukaryota; kingdom Metazoa; phylum Chordata; class Aves; order Passeriformes; family Dicaeidae; genus Dicaeum; species Dicaeum eximium. Next base: position 143,242 of record VWZP01001120.1, read on the forward strand.
CACACTCTTAAAATGGCTGCTTTGTTATTATTATTCCTACTAATATGATTACTGCTACTGAGACAATGTCATGTTATTTCATCACCATGAAAGTTGGCATACCATTGTTAAAGTATGGAGTGCCAAAGTCAATGGCAGCCCAAAGGTACAAAAATGCCATTAAGTTTTAACCACGGGATGGAATTTTTTAAGTAGAGAGAAGCAGGGTTTGACTCAGAAATCTGAGAGTGACAAGGGGGGTGGTTGTGATTGTGTGATCCTTCCTGCCACTGGTGTGGTTCTGCCTGAAGACAACTCGTTAGCTGTTCGAGTGTACCCCTTTCACACTGCAGCAGCCGGTCAGGAGGGGAGAGGAGCTCATTATTTTGGCTCTCTGGCAATGGGAGTTTGTCCGTGAAGGTTCTGTCATTCACCAATAGCTGAGATGCTTCCTTAAGCACCAAAGAGAGCGTCTCTTTTAGCACAGCACCCGAGTTCTGCTGCTTCCAGCTTTGCTGGGTGATCAGGTGCAAGCTAATGGATGCTCTTTTTTTAATGTGGTGTTTAGCATGTATGCGACTTCCACTAATGCACAAGGCTGTAAAATCTACATTATTTGTAGCTGAAAAATACCTCTGTTGCTGGTTAATACAGAAATATATTTAAATTTAGGCCAATTTCTTGAAAACATCCTGTTTTGTTGCTGTAGGTGTTCCTAGTATATGTATATTTTGTTCTACAGGGATTCTAGAGTGTGGAAAACGAGTATTTGATGATACCTTCTTTGACTTTTAACTTTTCATCAGTTCTCATCAAATGAAGATAGTTAAATATTGTAGTTCTTTAGATATAAACAATATTCTTGTTTTATAGTTTGCTTGTATAAAAAGGTGTTTTGGGCTTCTTCCCTCCTGTAGAATATTGTATTTCCATGGTTGTTTATAGAATGGAACAACAACATTTTTAAAATTTCTTAAACATATATAAGAACATAATTCTTAGACTTACCACATAAATGAATAAAGTTGGTCAGCATGACTTGGTGCCATGTCAGTAAGTCAATAAGGTTTTTTTAAATGTGAAATACATGATGTGTTTCATGTCCCTTCAGTGCCAGTCAAAATTCTAGACAGAGTTCCAGTAGTTTTCAAGAGGCGTAACTTCTTATGGAATAGAGGAATAAAAAAAAAAATCTTATTCATCACAGTGTGAGTATTAGGAACAATTATGTTTTTGTGCTTCCAGGATAGGATAATCCTGGGAATAATATGCTGTCATTTGATGGAGCATCCAGACAGTTAGGAATGAAATAGCAGCACTGACTCTTGGTGTACCTGAAGTGTGAATTTAGAGCAAAGCATGTGAAACAAAATTGTATGTGAGACAGAAGCTATACAAAGTGTCATAATTTCAGGTTCTGTGTACATTTGTGAGACTGCTTCCCAAGACCTGAGAAACTGAAGACCAGCACCACCAACCTTTCTCTCTGTAGCTAGATGACAGCCTGATAAAAGGCAGCGTTTTCCAAAGAAGAGACTCCCCCTCCACCATCTCAGCTTACTCCCATAGTGTTGAAGCAACTTTATGAACAGCAGTATAGAAATGCTTTTTTTTCTGCCCTCATGCCAGCTGGAGCCATAGAAGTGGCTCTCGGGCTGCTGTCCCATGCTGCCAGGAAAATCTTCTGTGAGAGAGAGTGAAGACAAACTGTGCTTTCTGTGCTTTCCTGCTGTGTCTCATCCAGAGAAGGTCTGTAGCAGAAATTATGTGCACGGTCTCCACCTCCCATTTCTTCTGTTTGGACTCACGTTGAAGCAGGGGGAAGAAGGAAGCTCTGGCATTCAGGAAAGCATTTATAAGAAGTTGTCCTGGCCTGCCTGTTGGTTTGGTTTACCTCCCTCACAGCACCCTTTTTAGTGTGGTCAGGAGTTTTGTGTGTTACTGTTAGCAATATCCCTTGTAGGTGTTTTTGACAGACTGTTTTATTTATCCTGGAGGCTTGTTTTGAGAATGTAATTCAGGTTCTTTTAACTGTAAACCCTTCTTTTCATTGCATAGTGTTTAGGTCTTCAATTGGTGCCTCCTCACTGCTTTGGATACTCTGGGCTTGCTTTAGGTAATATATGGGTCACTGCTAATCTCCTTCCCTTCCTCCCCTGCCTTGTGGTCTCGAGACTGTTGTTCATGTCTGCTGCTGCCAACCTGGCTCTGCTCCTGGTAATAATAGGAGAAACAGAAAAGGGAGAGGCATTGTTAAAAATAAATTCTCCCAGGTCAAGAGTTTTTATTGCCATGCCTGTCATTTATGGAAAATGAAAATTAATGGTTTAAAGGGCCCTAAAGCTATTACTGCATTGGGATTTTGTGTATACAATTTTCATGCTTATACTGCTCTGTAACTTGAAAGGTATGGTACCAATATTGTCCTGTCAAGCTGTGACTGACCATTTAAGTTGTAGCATTCTTATAGATTTTACTCAATTTAGGTTTTGCTGTGTATCTGTAATACACACCTGATACTGTATTTCTGTTCTGCATGGTGCAGTCCCTAATATTAATGTTTTAAAGTATTAATATGCTCTGCATAAATAGTTTTTGCTTATGGTTATTGATAAATTATGAAAATAAGTTTGTGGATTGGATTGTGTTTAGTATGCATTTCCTTAGGTTGAACTGTAATTGTGCAAGTACAAAATTATAATCAGCACTAGAAGGGAAAACAGGAGTGATTAAAATATGGTGACCTCTATCTAATGCAACAACACAATTAGTTTCCATATATTTCCCAAAGAAAGTTTTTCGTTATGTGTAAATTGCTTGATGTTTTGTACTGCATTAGGAATTTATTGTTTGAATTCTTTAAGAGCTGTTACTGATATCTTGCACATAGGTATTGGAATTAATGAATTGTTAGTAGTTACTTCCACTGACTGTCCTCAAAAGGCACTCTGTGCTTGGCCTGTATGGTGTATGGAATGATGCTGTTCTCCCTTGAAGAATCTTGTTCTCTTCAGAACCAGTTGCAACATCTGTTTTGAATTATCCAAAATTAGATGGGTGGGGCTGATAGAATTTTCTGCATGTCTCTCCTCCCCAGCCATTCATGTTTTGAAGTGGGTTATGGACCTGCATGACAGCTTACCTGATGTGCTGACTAGGAGCTGCTGAAAGGGCAGGCATTCTTGCTGGCTCTCCTGAGTCCTTGCTCTCCTTCCTGCATGCTCCTTCTGCTTCTCATTTGGCACTTGCTGCTCATATGACCTATGATACACTGGTGCAGAGAAATAAACTGGCAGAAAACATACTTTACCAGAATAGAAAAGTCCCAGTGCCCTTGAATCAGCTTATTGCTGGGGGAACAGAGCTGAAGTGGCCATTGAACGGGGGTCAAGGTCTGGTGGTCAGGGCTGTGCTGTCTGGTAATAGCTGGCCTTTAGTCTGCTGTAGCTAAAGATGAAACTCTAAGAAGGACAGTTAGAGGAATATCCAAGCTCTTACGGATGTTTTTAGGAGAAATAGGGTTTTCAGGTGTGCAGGATTGACTGGCTTGTTAGTGTTGAGGACAATTTTTTCTGCCTTTTAGTCCAGTCTAGTCCTGGACCATGAGACCCCACTGTCATTTCTTTATGAAGGCATGTTTCAGTCATATTTTACTTCATCAGAAGCATAGCCTGGCTTCATTTTAGCAGAAGAAACACTGCAGACATTTGCAGTCGTTTCTCACCACAAAGAAAATATTTTCTCTTTGACTGAAGTCTTGGTTCCATGGGGGTTTATCAACTTTTCTGACTTCATTTTTGAAACTGCTTTTACTCATTTTGGGATCTGTGCTTAATTCCAGCAATCACAATTCTCACAGCACCTCTGTGGCTGACTGGGAGATTTTATTTGGAGGCCAAGCGAAAGTTTTGAATCATTCCCAAAGGTGTCCTGATGACTGTAGGGTCAGAGTCAAGCAGCACAATTGGTTGAACACCTGTAATTCATATGCCAACTCAAGCTGCAACCCCCCATTCATGCAATATTTAGCTTTACTGTTTATCATCATAATGGCTAGGTGCCTTCAGCTCAGGGCTTGCTTTGCTATTAATTTCATTGTTCAACCTTGAGTGAAATTAAAGATGGAGTATTTTTTTGAAGTATCTTTTTGGCCTCTGAGTTCCTCATCCTGCAGTCAATAGGGAGGAAACACAATTTTGGCTGCACTCAGGGCGGGCCTGCCCTGGCTGTTCATGTAGTGTTTGTGTGCTGCCTGTGTCATCAGATTTGAGCATTCAAAACAAAAAAGCCAAGTGTGTTGAGCACTACTTAGGGTGTGATTAGGAGTGGTTATGATCTCAGAATCACAGAAAATGTAGAAGTGCAGAAAAGGAGTAAAAGATCATCACTGAGTAAAAAGAGGAAAAGAAATTGGTCTTATCAGCTGTAAACCCCTTCTTACAATTCACCCAAATATGGCTCATTTATATAGTGTAATTCAAATGTCTCATTCAACTGCTTGGAGTGTGCAGTGGTGACCTGAAAAGACAGCTTCTTTGGTGATGGCTTTCCTGGTTGTGGGAAGGAGCATGGTAGAATAGGGAGAAAGAAGTTGAGATGTTTGGTGAAACATGGTCCTCAGGGAGGAGGGATTTGTCTCAGGAAATACTGAGCATGAAATAAACTGTCTATGTTTCTTAGGGTAAAATACTTATTCAGTGTATTTCGTGCTTCTCAGGCAGAAACTTATTTTATTTATTAGTCAAGAAGAGCTTGAAAGCACCACACTTTAACATAAAGGTTCAAACTGGAGTGCTGCCTTCATGTTTTTTGTTTGTTTTATCCTGTTGTGTTAAGTACTACTCCTCCCTGGTAAGATAAACTGACACCTCTTCTTTCTGTGGCCTGACTGCTGTTTTCCATCACAGAAATAGAGCCTGCTACTCCTTCTGAGGTAAGTGGTGTACCAAGGAAGACTCGCTGTGTATAAAAGTTAAAAGTATATCTCATAAATTTTATCTCCTCCATTTCTATGCACCTTTGTGTGTGAGAAGTAAATTCCACATTGCAGATCATTGTGTAGGAAATCTTTATTGAATATTGTATGGGATGAGAAAGTTTATGCCAGGCTAGTACACTAAAGTTTAATTTCCTTTGGGAAAAAAAAGTAAGATTTTTTTTGATTGAACTTTAGATACACATATTTTAAGCATTGAGTGAATGTTGATGTGGGTTTGTAGTTTTTGTAGCTGGCTTTGATTTCTGTGGTGTATTCACTCCAAGTCCTCCAGCTGTTGAAAGTATCTTAGTCCAGATTTCTGAAAAAGCAAAAACAGATTGAAAGATTTAAAAGAAAAAATGAAGTGGGACAGAAAACCACTTCAGAGATTTATGGTCATAAGCATCTATGTTGATTTAGCAAATGAGACTGGCTACTCAGCTATTTATGAGTTTTATCCACTTGTCATATTAAAACAGTCATAGTAGTTGATACTTCTGCACAACAGATGGAATAGCCATGGAAACAATTTCTTGAAATACTGTATGAAACTCAACATGTGGTGATTTATTTATCTGAAGCCTTTGCCCCAGGAAAAAGAGGCTAAGTAGTAATCCACACAAGATATGTATAATATCAGGTGTAAAACAGATATAGCAATGAAATGTATTTTATCATCAGTAAGATCCTTTACAGTATCATGTTGGATCATCTGTTTGCTTGTTTGTTTTAGTTTTGGTTTTGTTCCACAAAATAAGCACATCATACTTACATAAGTATCTCTTTCTGGGGCTAAGAAAGCAGATTAATTGTGCTGATGAGCACTAAAAAGAATGACAGGTATAAAAATAGTAGAAAAGTTATACAGGCTCTTAGTTAGCAATCCAGTTGCTGTAAGAAATTAATTTACCACTTCTAGTGGATACCTAGTATTTTATTAGACATGTAGTCAGTCTGTGTATTGCTTATATGTGGGTTTTGCTGCCAATTAATGCCCTTTGCTGCTTTGGCAGTAATTTTGATTGAATTGCACTGACTGTTTTATGTGATTACTGCTTTATTCTGTGTTCTGATATGTCAAAACTACTTAAATTCAGTTTTTAATGGAATTCCATAAGGAGTGCAGACTTGCTGAGCATTGTATGCAAAAGAATTAGACCCCTCTAAAGACTCTGTGAAAATTTGGCATGGGGTTGTTTTACTGGATTTACCTTTCTATTGAAAAGTGTACTGACAGAAGAATCCTGTTGTATGTATATAAAATATGACACAGGTTGGATTCATTAGTGCTGTGTTAATGCCCCTTATGGTATTTAGGATAAAAAATAGTGTGGAATTTGGTATGTGTGTGCTGAATTATATAGTCAACTAATTTTTAATTGATTGGGAAGTTACTAGGATTTAGGATTTTTCAAGATTTTATTTTGATGGTGTTTGTTTTATTTGGTATTTCAAGGAGCATTTACCACTTTCAGGTGCTGTTTGCTGCATTTTTAGAAATTCCCTTTGCAATAATACATGTCATGTTGCTTGTGTTCACAACCCACTTGTAAGGACTGGTTGTCATTTTTCTCCTTCCTCCTCCATGGACAGTCTTTGAACAGAGCTTGGGAGGGGGGTGTCAATAAAATCAAAGAATGGCTGTGCTCAACTCTTTTTTAAAATGTCTTGCTCATGTATAAAACTAAAGATTTTGTCAGCTGATGTGTGTATTTTAATGCATGTATGAGGAGCACGATAGAGGAAGGATAACCTTTTAGTTCAGATACGTAATTGGAGGATTAGAGCCCTTCTTTTGTTAGTTAAATTTAAGGTCTTTCCTAGATTACCTGTTTCAGAGAGGTTTGAGGTTTATTGCGTTCACCATTTATATTTAGAAATTGTTAATAGAGTGTAAAATAAAAATATTTAAATTATATGTTTGTATATCACCTTAAGGGCAATATTTGGCCTTAACCCACTTGAAAAATCTTAAAAAGTGATTATAGGCAGCAGAAAGCATATCTGCTATAAATTTAATAGTACCACTAGGAAGCAGTCCAACACCAACAGGTTTATATGTATACTTGGAATTAACATGGCTTTTTAAAATTGGTAAAGTGCATCCTAATTGTGCCAGAGCTGAAAGCTTTGCCACGCAAAACTTTATGGCCCGTGCAATTTGCTGGATGTTATGATTGTTCCTTTCAGTTTCAAAAGCTGTGAAACTTGTTTGTCCTTGACAAAAAAAAAGTTTTTGTGTGGAAAAAAAATGCAGCTTAACTGATACCGTAGATGAAACAGTAAAGAGGCCAGTGCTCATAGCAGAAGGGATATTAAATATTTCTGGGGAAAACTGATTATAAGGGAAGAACACAACAGTTTTTAAAGTACTTGTCTGCTATGGGTGATATTCCAGTATAAATCAATACCAAAACGACAAAAAAATATAACAGATGGAAGCTGAAGTTAACAATGCATTTATGGTATGAAAAGCTACGAAAAATGCTTTCTGATTTTTGTGTAAGAATCTCAGAGAGATTTGGAAAGGTGAGACCTGAAGTCCTAGTTTTTCCTGGAAAGTTACATGGCTATGACCCTCTGTGTGACTCAAGGGAACATTTAAAAAGATGACAAGGAAAATACAGGACTGGGAAGAGATTAATAATTTCTGTACAAGATCTGAATTTCCAGAAGTTGCAAAGCATCTTACAAAGAGAGTAGAAATGGTTTGAATAGACAAGATTTTTTGTTTTAATTGAAAAGATCTCTATAAACTTGTAGGCAAACTGGAGGTTGTGGAGGTGTTGGGACAAATGAAAGTTTGACAAGGAAGTTGCACAGATCTGTATGCTTGGCAGAAATATTTTGGAGTGCAGAAACTGAGAAAGGAATAGAGATGGAAGCAGGTTTTGATATAGAAGAATAACAAAGGTCTAAAGGAATGCTGAGCCAGTCTTACTGGATAACTAAGAAGGCAAAGGCTATGTTAGTTAAGAAAGGTTTTTATGACTTAGAGCAAAGGATAAGCTCACCACAAACAAGAGATACAAGAAAGATACAAGAAGTAAATAGACTTGCCAATGCTGCAAGTAGAAAAAAGGTCTCAGAATTTTCCACTGCAAGAAAACTGAAAAACCACTTCCAGCTCAAACTGTAACATACTAACCTTTTGTGATTGGAGAATGGTAACATGAATATTGTAATGTTAGTAGTTATGATAGGCTATAGATAATAGTAAAGGTATTGATTGGGTGCTGTGTATTAAGATGCTCAGCAAAGGAAATACATAATGTATTGTAACCAGAACTAAGGGGACTTCAGACATGCCTACAGCTGTGGCTGATGGCTTTAGGCTGGGCTCTGTCACCCACGACCCGTGGTTGCTGTCTGGATGCAACAAACAGCATCTTAAAGAGCCGTCTGCAGTCCTGCATCTCTCCGTAAGGCTCCTACATGGAGGGAACTGGATTTTGAGCTGGGCAGTAGAAAGTTGTGTCTTTGTATTTGGTCACGAGGGCTGTGAGATGAAAGCACCAGAGTGAGGCATTGGCTGGAGAGCCTGGGGCTGTTTGCATGGGGTGGCTGTGCTGCCTGGTGGCACAAAAGCACATCAGGATCACAGTCTGTACCAATGAACGTGGGTGTTACCTGCGATTCCGAATATCCTCTTTCAAAGTTGGTTTTAGCCTCTTATCTTGTTCCTGAGTCTCAGGGGGAGTTGAATTATTAAAGGACATATTTTGTCTTTGAAGAAGTAGCTCTCAGCAATGTCAGTGTTTGGTGTGCACTGAATACAGCCGTGTTTGTGGGGAGCTGACATAGGGCTCTGGTCTCTGCTGCAGCTTTCCTTCCCCTAATCCGCTTTGAGGCAGATGAAATAATTTACACAACTCCCAAGTGCATTAGAAATTATTATGGAGCCAAAGATCTTGTCCTTAGAGATTGCCTTGGAAGTTGTGACTTTGGGAATACGTCTGTTCAGAACTACTGTGCTGTAGACTTATTAATTTTTAATTTTCATATCTTCTTTTTAACCTCCCCCCCATGGAGTCTTACAGGCTCTATCTGTCCGTACACATACTATTTTATGACCTTTGTAGTCAGGGTTACTTGTGAAGCACATATTTAGTACTTGTTCATATAGGCCTTAATATTAAAATTAATTTTCACCACAAAGTACTTTACTGTTTGTTAGTAATTGAAAGACTAGCCTTACTTTTCAGCTTATAGCACATAAGGATTCAGAATCAGTTTTAAAAACTGCATTTGTTGGAACATCTCCATGTTGATCCATTTTACAGCTGGGATGTAATGGCATTTTTAAATACTCATTTTATTTTCCCAGTACAAAGTCACCTGCACTGTGTGTTTGCCTCCCTGTTGTTGTAAATTCTTTGAGGCATGAAATAGCTTGCCAATTGTCTCTTATGCTCAGAAGTTAATGAATGGTTATCAGTTTATTGCAGATAATAACTTTGCTACAAACTGTAATGCATGCTTAAGCTCATTGTTTAGAATTTTTGCCTTAAGACAATGTTTAATCAGTGGTTGTAGGTTTACAGCCTACATCCTGCCCCATTCTGCCAGCAAAACTTTTCTCTGCTTTGAAATGCCTCCAATTTTATCACATACTCATAGTAGCTTTTAGTAAAGCAGGTGTTTTGTCTTTACCTTGTGGTAAGTCCTAAGTATTCATTCTGACTGGTGAAAATGAATGACCTCCAGTTTTCCCTAGGCTTGTACCTATGAAATGAAGTCTGTCTTTGACATGTGTGTCTCTTGTTTCCTGCTGTTGGGGATGTGAGCTCACAATAAGGAAGAATAAAATCTCTGGGGACTCACCCAGTTATCTCCTGTTAGAATAAAGACAGGAAAAGGTTTTAATTTTGTTCAGCTTGTATGACTCCTAGAATTGGTAATTTCCAAAACTGCAATATTCTTTTTGTTTGGATCTGCTTTCTTCTTTTGCATATGTATGCTTCTTATGCAATAAAATTTTGGATTACGTTTAATTGGGAGAATTATGTTCTCTTAAACTTACCTCATAGCTGAAATAAATAAAAAAATTATGTTTGAACAGTCTTTAAAAATTTAGTTTTTAATTTTGTAAAGTTATTTCCCAATCAATTTTAGGTTAAATTAATTACAAAAATCTATTCATTCCTTCTTCTTGATTTTTATTTCAAAGTTACTGAGGTTATATTCAGCAAATAAATATGGTATGCATTTGAGGAAACAAGTTTCTACTAAAGCAGTGCAGTTACTGCTGGCACTCTGTGCAAGGTGATATGATGGTTGTAGGCCATCAGATAGACCCTGTTACTTAATGAGATTTACCACAAAGCTTTGTACAGTATTGGCCTCAAAATCAGGCTTTTGGAGGAACCCTTCAAATAAAAATTATATCTTTTTCTATTTTAAAAATGTCATAGAAGTTACTGGAAAAACATTTAAAACATTTTGACTCTCTTCTTGCTTTGTACTAATTTTTAATATTTTGCATAATTGTGTGTTGACAAAGCCTCACTGACAGAAAATTGGCTCTGAAATGTGTACAGCATAAACACTGTGTGTTGATGTGACTGGAGTTCCTATAGAACTGTCCAGGGGGAGCCATGTTTTCCAGTTACTCTGTCTAGTTCCTTGGCCTGTTTCAGCAGTGGACTTGGAAGCGAATGTCCCTTCTCCTCAATCCTGAAAGATTGTAAACTGCTTAATTATGCTGTGGGCTGGGGATTGTAAGAGCTGTACCGAGAGATGCAGGACTGCAGAGGGCTCTTTAAAATGCTGTTTCTTGTATCCAGACAGCAACCATGGGTCGTGGGTGACAGAGCCCAGCCTAAGGCCATCAGCCACAGCTGTAGGCATGTCTGAAGTCATCTTAGTTCTGATTACAATACATTATATATTTCCTTTGCTGAGCATCTTAATACACAGCACCCAATCAATACCTTTACTATTATCTATAGCCTATCATAACTACTAACATTACAATATTCATGTTACCATTCTCCAATCACAAAAGGTTAGTATGTTACAGTTTGAGCTAGAAGTGGTTTTTCAGTTTTCTTGCAGTGGAAAATTCTGAGACGTTTTTTCTACTTGCAACATCAGCATGTCTATTTACTTCTTGTATCTTTCTGCTTGGTAAAAAACGTCTTCTGTTTGAGGTGGGCTTATCCTTTGTTCTAAGTCATAAAAGCCTTTCTTAACTAACATACTCTTTGCCTTCTTAGTTATCCAGTGAGACTGGCTCAGCAGTTCCTTTAGACCTTTGTTACTCTTTTATATCAAAACTTGCTTCCATCTCTATTCCTTTCTCAGTTTCTACATTGAAAAATCTTTCTGCAAAGCATACATATCTGTGAGACTTTTTTGTCAAACTTTCATCCATCCCAACAGGGGATGTCAGTGCAGCTGCTGCCCTTGTGCTTGGCTTTAAACCCCCCGAGTGGTGTTTGGGTGGTGTGTGATGGTGGTGCTGGGTGTGCAGGTCAGGTGTTCCACGCTCTTTCTGGATTACCTGCTCCAAGCAGAGCCTTGCCCTGTCTTCAGGAACTCTGCTTTCCTTTCAGCACTCAAATTCACCTGTTGGGGTTTCACCAATGACCAACAAGCTTCTGTTTTTTTGGGGCCTCCACAGCCAAAATATTTCCAAAGGGAGGGCAGAGGTGTCCTGGTTTGCTGTGTAAACAAAGTTGTTTCACAGTAAGATGAAGAATTTCTGTAGGATGTTCTTGAGAAGCCAGAAGTAGTTTCTGGTGAAACACAGGTAGTAGCAGCCCAGGGAATGAACGCTCAAGAAGATTGTTATAATTTGAAGAAGTGAATGGAGACAATTGGGACTTAAAAATATGCCTGGAGAAAGCCTGATTTACAATAACCTTAGTTGCAGGAAAAACCTCCAAGCCTAAGCCAACAAATATCCAGAAGTAAATTGCTTTTTTATGTCATGCGAAGCACTATTCTGTTTTGCTTTTTTTTTTAAACCTAACTGACAATTTTAAGTTGCATTTGACTAAGATTCTTCCTAAACTCACTTTAAATACTCAACATTAAAAAAGCTAATTTGTCTAAAAACTCTTAGTAGTGTGATTAGGTTTTTTAATTGCATGCTCAGTTTCACTGAAAAGATGATCATTAAAAAAATCAGTGCCAGACACAGAAACAGTGTTTAGTTAGGCTGTAAGACTTAGACAACTTTGTCTTCCTTGACAGATGTTAAATTTCTCTGTGTAGATAAGTTTGAAATTAAAAAAAAGGAGCAATTGCAAGTGAAGCTTGTCTACCCACTTGTAAAATGGCCAGCAGCAAGAAAAGCAAATGAAACCCTCCAAAATTTAACTGTGGCTTCAGGATACTTTGGTTTTGTTTTCTAGGTGGCCAAAGTACACTTGTGTGTCTCTTTCCACCAGAACAGGAGCTGGTGTTCTTCAACACTAATTTTGGTTGATGCCTTCCATGTGCTTCAGCTAATCTGAAATTTGAAATTATGCTCTATTTTAAAGATATTTTTGCAGTTGCAATCAGGTTTTTCAGCAAGAATTTGGTTTGTAGCTTTCTATTCTGTGAACACAAGGTCTGACCTTGGGAGATGTTTAGGTGTGTCCACTCCTGTTGAAGGGATTAGACATTGGACAGAAGGTACAGGAGATGGATTATCCTGTAGGATTGAGTTATTTCACTTCATTTCTGACCTAATCAGTATTTGAACTCAAGTTTCAGGAAATGAATGCTTACTCTTGCCATTTCATTTCTATAAGATGCTGCAATGAATTGAAAAATTATGCTTCAAGAATACATGAGAACTCAGAACATCTGTTGCAGTACTAGTGAAATGTGCATTTCATGTGCCTGGCACAAGGAGAATAAATCCTTTAGTTCTCTATATATTTTGGAGTTACTTTTTTATTTAACCCCTTCAACATTTTTCTTTTCCCTCTTAAATTCTTCCCTTCTTGTTTGCAGAAGACTTAAAAGTAAGCCTGCAGCATTTTTCAGAACTGTGGAATCTTTAAACAATTAATTTGCTAAAGTTACTTCTGATTAAAACTTGGACTGTGGATTTGGATTTTGCTTAGAAAATCAAGTTTCAATTTTAAAGCCTGATTTATGTACAGGAAGATCTCTTTGTAAGGGTTTTTTTTCCTCCTGCCTTTGTGAGCTATTCTGTATAACATTTTTGATACAAAATGTGGGTCCCTTTTGCTACCAAAAGATACTAGACTGTTTCTCTGAATGTTGGTATATTAAATATCCTAATGCTGTTGGTATATTAAATGTCCTAATGCTGATATCCTAATGCTGAGAAGTAATAGAAGAGATGATTTCTATATTCAGATGTACCCCTGTTTTTTAATTTCTACTAGCAAGTGAAGATTTTCATAAATTGTTTTTGTTACTATTGATGCAGTTGTACTTAAGTATCTTTGTTCCTTCCTCATGGTTGAGCCCATTCTATGACACTTCATGGCTGACATTGTTCTGGAGGTTAGTTCTGCAGGATTACTCAAAAAACCCAACCCCAGTGGGAAAGGAGAAGAACTTTCAAAACAGAAAGATAAGGAGGGTTCCTATCACCCATATAAGATGGGTCAGTTCCTTGTGTTCAGACACACTGGCTTTAATCTGCAGGTTCTCCCCCGGATGTAAACCTACCCTCAATGCTCATGGTTGTCTTTCTGGTGAATGAGGAAGCATGGTCAACACTGAAATGAAAAATTATCTTCCAATGATAGATCTGTTTGATTGGGAATTGTTGAGCAGAATGTGAGCATAACTATAAGTCACTCTGTGGCTAGAAGATGCTCAGTTATTGGGGTCCTAAACTGGGAACCGCTTATGCTGAAGTGTTTAAAACTACTCTAGATACTAACAATCATCTAAAGCTCTGTACCTGTCTGATAAATAATTATTTCTTTGGTCTGGCTATTGATGCTCGATGCATTTGTTGAATACTTTGCTAGCTAAGAAGTGAATTTGCTAATGAGAAACAAAATAACTACACAGAACTGGAATTATGAAGGATGAGTTGGGCTCTGAAAAAGCTGTGCAGATTCTACTTAAAACCCTTCCTGCTTTGGAGTATATGTTGTAGGATGTAAAATTTACATACTCTGTCACTGTATGAAATAAGTAACAATTGTGGATTTTATTAAGTAAAAGTTAGATGGTATTATAGTCTTGCATATTCAGTTGTAACAGGCTGTGTACAAAATCTCTATATAGCAGCTGTGGTTGTTATGAATAACTGAGTATGTTTCCCATCATTTGTCTCTGTGTGATCACTTTGATGATTGTAGAATTTTCTCTTAAATGGTTTTGGTGGCTCAGAATTAATTTAAAGCATACAGTGTAGTGTGGAACAGTTATATGATCATGTGACACACTTGTGTAAGGAAAGATTGATTTGATACAAAAAGACTTTGCCAGCTGTTTTTCTTTCTGCTCACAGATCTCTTATATGTGTATGGATTTTAAGGGAGTTGAATGTTGCAGGAGTTTTATCTTACCTTCTGCCAGAGTCAATTCAGTGCCAGTTCTAGTTAAAGGATGTTCTTTCTTCATGGTTGTCATATATACCTAAAAAAAAAAGGTATATGCCATAGAGAAGGACAGAACTTTTATTTAGTTTTAACTTCACAATTCAGAACTATTTTCCTTAGACTAGTTTGCATCATGAAATAACATCATGTATTCTGCAGCTGTTCTGTGGTAACAAGTAGCATCCTACTCTGAAAAAAACAAAAGATAAAAAAAAGGTAACAATTCTGGTGAAGGACATATGTTGCTAACTAGTAAATTATAAGGGGAGGGAGTGTTTTTGAGCTGTAATTGGTTGCATTCTGGAAGTGTAGGGGAACCTAGGTTAAAATAATGCAAGAGCAATCACGTTTGTGAGCAAAATGAAATATGTTTTTAAAAGGGAATGTGCCTGGCATCTTAAGGAAAGGTTTCTGGGGTGCAGGAGTCCACAGAAGAGTAAGCTCAAAAACTGAAAGCTGAGGGGAACCACATGATGGGTATTGCTGCTGTTGTCTCTGCAGAGGATAGTTGAACTTGTGTTTTGATTATTCAAAGAATGGACCAATTTTAGGACGCAATTGGATGTTACTTTGTCTGGAGCTGTCATAATGTCCCCTCTTACATGATGCCTAGTGGCACCCCAGATCACATGCTATTTATAAAAAACCCCAAAACTTAACACAGAATAGAACCAAAAAAGCAGAATACATTACTTACCTCCTACTGTGCTGAGCATCCTTCTGTTTACTGAGTCCTTTAAAGGTGTGCCTTAAAGATGCACAGACCTCTCTCCCCACCCCAGTAATATCTTTATTGGAAGTAGCAGGACTGCAGTGTACCCTTCAGCCATGTGCCATTCCACTATGCTGTGTTATTTCAGGATTGACAGGGTAAATCTTATTCTTCTGCTTGTCTTTCAGAACAGTGTGAACATTGCATCTATCTTGGCTCACTGCACCAATTTCCAGTTGCCTGTAATTGCATCCAGAAATGTTTGTGAATTAGAGCGGTTGATGAAGTAAAGGTAGACTCTGCATACCAAACCTTCCCCTCTGCAGTCTGGCTGGACTATCCAGAAATCATAGGAAATTTCAGCTGGCCTTCAAGAGTAACACTGGGAAAAAATGCATTGCAGTTGATTGTTGCAGAAATGCCACAAAGGAAATGGTTGCAGGGAGGTCTAAGAAACCCTGTTTTTTTGGAACTAAGTGGAGCTAAAGAACTGGGTACATGCATCATGGCTAGGGCTTTGCAGCCTGGCAGTAACTGGTGGCCCAAGGGCAGGGTAAGATTGGTGGCTCGCTCATTCTATTGCCCATTCCCATCAGGTGCCATGTGGTAAAAGCCTCAATCTTTCCCCTTTTATCCAGAAACTTTGTCTTGCTAATACTAAAAAAGAAACAATGCAAACTGTGCTTTGTTTCTTCTTAATTAGTATATGAACGTTGGAGTTTACTTCCTTTAGATGTTGAATCTGGGCTTCATCATATGTAAATTGTCCTGGTTCTGTTTGTTAAATTGTGTTTATTTTACAACTTCCTTAGCTGTTTCTCATGTTGCATGGATCCCATTTTCCCAAGAGTCAGTTATGAATTTCAGTGGTGATTTTTACATGAATTTTTGTGGTAGTTCATGCATATCTGATTTTAGATACTAGAATTATCATGTAAGCTGATGTCCTCTCCTACAGAACAATCTAAATCAATGACAATAAATGCAAATTTATTCAAAGATTATGGGGAGTACTTCAAGATGTGTTTATAGCTGCAAGTCATCTGTATTCATAGTCCATCACATGCAGTGTGTCTACTGATCTGAGCGATTGGAATGGTCCCATTAGAGGAGACAATTGTGATTTCTTCAAAACCCTGTGAGAAGTGGACTCCTTGTTTCTTGTGTACCTGTTATGAATGAGTAAGGGCTTCCTCAGGAGAAACCAGCAGGGTGTAGTGTTAGTAAGAGGTCAGCAGTGAGGCTGTGCTGTTCACTGGGTGCCAGCAATACAGCACTTAATCTGGGTTTTTGCTCTGCAGGGCACAAAGTAGTAAGAATTATCTGGACTATGGTTTCCAATTACTCTTTGGTAACTCTTTGGGGTTTATGTGGGAAACAATAACAAGTAAAAGTTGGGTTTCAAAATCTGTTACCTTTGTTGAGTTAGGTGTTTGTTAGAAGTCTACTTCTGAGCAAAACCAGTGACTTTTAAGTGCATACGAGTATATGTGCACACTTTCAGATTTGCTCAGAGTTCAGAATGCTTTGGAAACTAATGAAAATAACTGGTAGAAATAAACTTTAGCTCTGTGCCTGAGGTATGGATCTTGAGCCTGAAGATTGGATTGGTTTGGTTCCAAAAGACAAAGGGTGAAGTAGTTTTGGTAGAATAAAACTCAGATTTCAGCTAGTGTAGACTGACAGAAATGGTGTACTATGCTAAGAATAACATTTCTTTTAAAGCCCTAATTAGTCTTTTGTTGCTGTTAGGAGGTTTGCTTCTAATTGTTAAATTGTAGGGTTTTCATCCCTCAGATGACAAGTTATTTGTCAGGTGTTCACACAGTGATGCAGCCTCTTGGTGCTAATCACCAGGTTGGGTATTGGTGGCCCTACAGCACTGTGTGGTGGCTGACAAGGTTTGGAGTCCCACAGGTATTTCCTGGTTTACAAAGGACAGCTTTAGTTTGCCAGAGATAACTTTGTATCCAAATATTATAATTTCTTTTGTTGTGCAACCGGTATTTCAAATATAGTACTGCATTTAGAAAAACAGACTTGAGACTGTTTGTGAAAAGTCATCTGCGACTACAAAATGAAGACATTTTCAAGAGTGTACTACTTATAATGGTAGGAAAAAAAAGATAATTCTGCTTCAAGTTAAGTACATTAATCCTGGGTAACATATTTAGTCTTGGGCAATAAATTTATTCAGATCAAGTATTCTTAATTCCTTTCATTAAGAAAATGGTCTTTGTGAGAACACAGTGATTGACTTCGATGTGGTCATTCTTCCACTGAATCAGGATTTTCTTCCTTAAAAAGAAGATTTAAACTTGTAATCAGTCTTTAGAGCATGGAAAGTGGAATAGTGACTAAAAATGACAAATTTTGACATACTTTCTGGGCATCCCATAACTGCTGCCATCATTGTGTTAGCTCTTCCAAATAAATGGATAAAATTCCAAGATCCATAGTCAGTCTGAAGTATTTATATATTCTTTTAAAGACTGTAATGTTTGTCATATGCAAACAATCTGTAGGTTTTGTCATATGGTTTTAGTGTGTTTTTAGGAGGTGTATTTTATTTTTTCTTTTGATGAAAGTAGTAAGTTTTGCATGGAAAAAATACTTTAAAAAATACTTTTGCATGGATTAAATACTTAGTGTGACAGAGGCTTGTTAGCAGTATGTTTTATAAGTGCAATTAAATATTCTCCATGAGGCAAATTTAAAATGAGAATCAAAGTTGTATTTTTTGCTTGTTTTTAATTTATGGCAGAGATCTGTTGCAGGTATTTTTTAAGAATGGTCTATTCATGATACTTAAAAGAATTTGAAGATATGCAAATATGCAAGATTTTTTCTACTGTTACTATTTTGATCTTACTCTCAACTGGTCTCAGTAACTGTACCTCACAGGAATTGAAATTCATGCCAGTGTAGGGGCTTTAATAAATTAATGAAACTGCAGTGAAACAAGCCTGATTGAGAGATGCATCTTGACTTTTAGTGGTCAGGATTATGGCAGTAAAAACAGTTATATGGTTAATGAGCTGTGTGGATTTTTTTGTGATCTCAGGGAGATATTGGTTGCTCTCTGGTTAAAATTACAATGTAGCTAATATATTTAATGGAAGGATTTATCCATTTAAAGCAAACCAACATTCCTGAGAATGGTCCCTTCCTAACTTCTTCTTAAACCTTCATCATAACCTCCTGAAATTTTAGTATGGTTATGTTCATTCTCTGATTTCCATGAAACTGATAGCTGATGTGTTTCTTGCTTTCATTGTCCTGTGTATTACAGTATGATATTTGGCTAATTAAATCTATCTGCTTTTCTTCTGTAAGTATGTACTTCTCATCATTTGATAATTATTTTCAGAAGATTTCATTAGAACTTTCGTAACAATGAGAGCAACTTCTATACATAAAATCACTTGGATCCTTCTTTGTAGGATAATTTAAACTGTAGAAATTCAGTAGTAAAATGAAAATAATGAAAAATAAATACTTAAAGTCCTATTAGTGCCTTTGTTGTACCAGTGTTTCATGTTGTGAAGATTTTAGATTGTTGGCCAGTTTTAATGTATTAAAAATATAAGCTGAGATGAGGAGTTGAACAGTGCTAAATATTTATAGCAGAGGAAAGTCAATAACTTCAGGAAAATGAAGGATTATGGGCCTCTTTGTTTGAGGTTTCCAAGTCTATGAAAAAGGGTTAACCCAGATATTTAAACTTGCTAATAAATAGTGTGTGCTTTCTCAATAAATTATTCAGTTTTGCCCCTATTAGGAACTTTTAAAATCTCTAAGAGTAATGCTTCTTGCTCTAAGTAAGCTTTGGAGAAGTTACATTTGCATGCTATATTACTTATGATTTTAAAAATTAATTATGGTACTTTTTGAAAGACCAATATTTAGACAAAATTATTTTTCATTTCCCCTCCCCTTTGTTCCTGAAGCTTTTCCAGTTTTTAAACTAAAGATTTAAAATATTTTTTTTAAAAATTGTCATACAAAATGGGATGCAGTTGACTATTTTTTTTTTAAACAGCCATCTTGTAACCTCATCTAGTTTATATTCTACTGACTAAAACAAAATGCTTATACATAAAAAAGTCTCTCTGCTCTTGATTATTGTGGGCAGTGATGCAGGGACCAATTCTAATAGAATTTGCAGGGAAGAAGTCAATTGGGTTTCGACAGGGGTCATGTAGGATCCATAAACTCCCACGGGGCAGTTATCAAAGATGTAACTGTATGCAATGGAGCAGAACAGAGGTAATGCCTCTGACTTACTGATTCTTGATTGAACAAGTAGTTTGACAGTGGTCACCATGCACTTTGCCCTTATTAGATAGGTTTGATAGTACAAACAATCTTACAAGACATTTATAAGCTTCAAGGTGATTTTAAGTTCACAGGTAATGCTCCCAAAGCGGTGCTTAGTTATCAATTATCTGAGATTTTTCTTTTGCCTTCTTGGGTTTAACTCATGCTCAATGTGTTTGTTCTTGGTACTACCTTTGCTTTATAAAACCCAGAAATTATGGGTTTGCCACCTCCCATCTTAAATCTTTGTTTTAATTGGTTAGTTGGGCTGCTGCCGCATGGCCCCTAGAAAAAGGAGAAAGAAAAAACTTACTGATGTCTGTGATGTCTATGTCTGTACATATTGATGTCTCTGTGTGTGTTTGTTTTTGAACAAAAATTACCCTATGACTGACTCATTTTTGTTAAATAGAGGAAAAAAGAAATTCAGGTTATAATTAGCAGGCATATCCCTTAAAGTAATATCTCTTGTATTTTTTTAAATGGTTAAAAATAATTGGCAATTTATTTTGGGGGCATTTGCCTCAGCTATTTATGACTGAAATTAATGTTTACTAATTATACTACTTTCATGGTGAGAACATTACTGTAGTAATAATCCTTATGGCAAAACCAGCATATAACACATAGCTTTTGTTTTGTACAGTATAAATCTTGTTGAACTTGTTCACTCTAAATTTACAAGTGGTATGGTAATGTGTCATCTCATTCAGTGTTTGTGTTTTGAACCAATGTTATATTGTCTGTCTCGTGTTCAGATCGTGAAGCAGGCAGGAAAACTAGAAGTTGTGCACCATTTTAAATGGAAACTTTAACAGATTGCCTTTAAAATTGGTTTATAGATTTTACATATATAAAGTATTTCTGGCCAAGTGTGGTTAGACAGTAAATATTTGAGATTTTTCAGTATGCACATATGTTTTAATATTGAATATTAACAAGTGTTCGGTGAAACAAAGTAACTTTAGTCAGATCCACATCTGGATATATGTTCAAATAATAATTTTCTTCCTTTTTGGAGTAGGAATGTAATTATTTTGATACAGTTCTTACGCAGCAGCTGAGTTCTTAATTTAGATGCATTCAAAACTCAGTTTAATTGCAAATCATTCCTGTCTTCTACAAAATAGTCAAGTTATCAACATTTTTTCTTCTGACTGAAGTATGGGCTTTATCACCTGCAGCTGTTGACTGATCATCAGTTTCTGTGAAATCCAAATCTACATATACATTTGAAGAAAACGGTACTTTAAAAAAAAAAAAAAAAGATAATCAAAGTGAAACCAAACCTCTGCAGACTGGAAATAGGCTGTCAGGACAACCTGTTTCACAGTTAAGGCATCTGAACCATAATTCTCCCACCTGGGACCAGCACTTGTGAATCCTGCCCATGAGGAGGACCTTGCTTGCACACACTGAGGGCTGCGTGAACACATAGACAGAGGGGAAAGATGTTGGAATTGTGGGCACAATAAAACACCAAACACCATTTCAAAACCCCAGGGGGTGAAGGTCAGTGCTTCTGCCTGAGACCACTTTCTGTCTGTTCACTGAGCAGCCACCGAAGGGCTGGCAGTGTTTTGCTGCACCAGGATGATGGATCAGAACCTTCACATCAGTCTCCTTGCACTGTGGAACATCCCATTTCATGGCACCTTTCAGAAAGCTTTTAGCTACCCACTGCTACTTGGATGGTATTTTCAGGCATGGTAACAATCACACCCTTGAAATGAGCAGTATAGGCAGCTGTAAAAGTCATTTTTATGCATACCAGGGTTTTTTTAAGACATGATTTTTTTTTTTTTCGAATTTTAAGGTAAGAGTGGCAGAGTATCTGAAAAATAAGAGAAGATGTAGGTAACAATGTGTGAAATTAATTCTTTATTATTGCAGCTTTGTCTGTTATAGGAGACATTTTTGGCTCCTGAGTCATTGTAAATCATTGGATGCAAATGGAATAATGTGGAAATAGCAGTGATATGTGCAACAATTCTCTGTCCTTGTTATCTTAAATTCATTGTCTTTTTTTTTCTTAGTAATCATCTTGCTGCTAGATTTAGTTTGTCTTTGAGAACTCTTGCATTCAACCCTCCATGCATAAGCAGTAAATACCCAGTTTTCTCTTCTACTTTGAGAGAGAGCAAAGAAATTTTACTGTGGATTAATTCTTGTTATCATTGATAACAAATGGTTGAATGCAGACCCAGAATCTATGATAATAAGGTAATCTGTTTCCATTTGCAATAGAATTTTATTATTCATTCTTTGTAAACCATTTAGGAAGGAGTATGGGCTACCATTGATTAGTCTGTAATTAGTGCTCACAGGCAGTATGGTTGGAGCTATGTTGGAGGGAAAAATTTACCAGTTTTTAAAAGCTGTGTGACTTGTGTAGAGGAACTGAAGTGTGGACTCCAAAGTGTATGAAATTGCCATGTTTATCATCTACCTAAATGCTACTGTGAGTTCTGCTTTATGTGCAACTGTTCCTCAAAGTGAGGCAGGAGTGTCATGCATTATTTTGGTAACAGATTGAACATGAGGCAATTATCATTAAGCCATTTGATGGTGAAGCTTATTCCCCAAGTCAGGGAGCTAGAAACAGGTATTCTGTAACAGATTGGGAAAAGGCTTTTCAAAATGACCACATACCCTGTGCAGATGCACAGTGGAGCATCTGTGCAACCTTCAGGCAGTCATTTATATACATTAGTGAGAGCATCAGTCTTTGTGTGGCTCCTGTGGGGCATGCAAACACAGTTCAACCGTTATTTTGCTGAAAGATTTTCTCTCCAAATTTTATTGAAGTACATCATGGGGTAACATACAAATGGAACTGAGGTGAAATGCCTAAAAAGCCTATCTGGGAGTCTGCCTTCCTGTTCTGACTTTTGTTTATTCTAGAGTTCATCTTCCATTAAGTATCAAACCTTCACAGGCTGGTTACATTTGTCTTTCTTTAAAGCAGCTCCCTGTGTAGCACTAAATTTAGTCAAGCTGCCTAATGTGTAATGGCAGTGCCACTGACAGGGTTGGTGGTACTGTTGATGTTTGAGCTCATTGAAGCCTCCAGAACATGAGAGGGTTTTGTGGCAGCAGTGACTGGTTGCAAGAGAAATTTGGGGTGCTCCAAATTGCCCCTGTGGAAGAGGGAGAGGCAGGATGTCTTTGGCAAGCAGGGTGCATGTGTCCACCTGTGCAGCTGTGTGCATTTCTTGTGGTGTTTGCTCACTAAGCAGTGGTGGAAAGGCAGAGGGCTGAAGGTGATGTTGCTCTTGAGTCTGGCCACGTTGCCTATCTCTGCAAGTACTGGTCTGCTGCCAGGGTTGGGTGATCAACATCTGTGGCTCTTCCTCTAAATCTAGAGCCCTGGGCTCTTTTGAACTTGGGTTTCTTAAAGTTGCATGGATTTCTTGTCTGCCTCCTTATTCCTTGCATTTGCTTGATGCTTTTACCTTGCTTCCAGTTTAATTCTCTGTTTTGATGCTTTCCAAACAAAATAAAAGTTAAATTCCTCCTGTAATGTGAGTTCAGAATTGAAATGGTTGCCACAGTACTTAAAAGTTTTCAAGACAGTGATCTATTGCCTCTTCCTGCATTGTGGAAAATAATCAGTTGCATAGAAGTCTAAACAATGATGTGAGTGAAATTCATTGATACCTGTTCCTTTAGAAGTTCAGTTGAACCTGCAAGTGATCAGCCACAAGGGAGAAAATAAAGAATTCCCCACAGCCCCCACAAAGTGAGAGACAGAGAAGGATTTGGAGAAAGCTGTCTTTCATAATTGCAAATATTGCATCAGAAAAGATAACCTTCACTGTAGGAATGTAGGTTTTGAGGTTGCATCTTGTATTTAAGCTATCACTGACACTTGAGCATCTATAGTTGAGGATATTTGTCCTCTTCTTGTTACTGTAAATAGTTACAGAGAGATGAATATATAGATGTTATAGCAAGACCAGTGGAGTTGATGTTTGTGGGATTTTCATTGGCATTTATATTTAAGCAGAACAGATTGTGCTGCACCTGATCAGCCTTTGAAGTCAGCTCTGCTTTGGGCAGGAGGTGGGACATGGTGACTTTTAGAGATTTCACAAAACCGAACTGGCTTTGTGGTTCAGTGGTTTCTATGCTGAGTTGTGGTGTAAGCATCTCTCCACAACTGCATGCTGCTTGCTCCTTGGAGTTACAAGGGGTCCCGAGAATGGTGCCCACAAAACTTAATTGGAATTGAAAATCTGTTATAGGCACACAGCTTGTGGCAATTGGGAGTGGGGCTGTGGCCAAGCCCCATCCCTACTGGGCTACAGCTGTGTGGGACAGGTGACTGGTACTGAAGGCAATGGGACATGGAGTGCTGAGGGGACTGACCAACCACAAAAGGGTAGAGAGGGCACACAGGTGGAATGCACTGGAGCAACAAAACCTGGAGCTCCGAGAGGCAGACTCAGAGCTGCACAGAAAACACGTAAGAAAACTTTCTGAAGTTGTATGGTGCCTGTCTCGACTGCAATAAAAGGTGATGCTGAATGTGATTTGGGATTGGGCTGTGGGGCGAGGCAGAGACGGAACCCAGCCCAGCACTGAGAGCAGTGGGGGGACGCTGCTGGTCCGGACCAGACTGAACTTGACACCTGGGGTACAGGTGAGTCACTGGGGACATAATGGAAATAACTTATGGAGTGATAAGATGTGACCAACTAACACAACAAAAACTGTAAAAGGAACAAAAGAAGTTACTAAAGCAGCAATAGGAGCTAGGGACAGTGTAACTCTGTTGTTCAGTGTGATGTGTTTGTTTGCTGGTAAAATATGTGTATTGTGCTTGTGAATTGCAGCTATTAAGATGTGAACATACAGATTCTATCTTATTCTTGTATGTTACTTTATGAAGTTGTGTGGCTGTTGATGGCATTATATAACTATATTATTGTAGCTATAGTTATTCTTGTGTGTTGCCTCGTAAAGTTGTACAGCTATTGATGTTGCCAATATTTTAGAAGCATGAGTGTAAGGATTTTTGATGATATGTAATGTGAGTTTGGGGAATGAATTAAGGTCAGTACATGGACCCATGCCAGAATAAGTGGAGCCTACACAAGGGATACTTATACCATGTTTGCTATTTCTTCTGCAAGGGCCCTGTAGTGGGATGGTAGACATGGCATTTATTTAAAAGAAAAAAAAAAGAGGAAAAAAAGGCACACAGCTTGTGGTAATTGGGAGTGGGGCTGTGGCCAAGCCTCATCCTGCATGGGCTAGGGATGTGTAGGGCAGGTGACTGAAGGTAATGAGCCATGGAGTGCTGAGGGGCACTGACCAACCACAAAAGGGTAGAGAGGGCACACAGGTGGAATGCATGTGAGATCAAGAGTTTAAAAGGTTGTACTGAGGAAAAATAAAGAGCGGATGCCTGAAGCCACCTTTGGTGTTGGTTGTGGCTCCACTGTCCCTATGCTATAAAAATCTTTAGAAATCTCCCCTTAGACTGCTCTAATCCATACCTGCTTTTTCCTCTATCCTATGTTTTCCTAGTCCCTGACCCAGACATGCCTGTAGCTTTGGTGATTTGACATCACGAATATGTCAGTGAGTCTACATTTGGAGAATGGACTAGTTCCTGCCTATCATTATGCAGGTGGTTTACTTTTGAATAGCAATCCCTTATACAGCTTTCCATTGGTGCTGGAGTTTCTGTAAAAGACTTTCTTCCCCCAAGGTCAGGTTTTGGCTTGTTTCTGTTACAAAATGTGTGACTGAATGTGTCTCTGTGCTGCAGAGTGGCCGACTGGAGACTACTGCAGGTGTCTGAAGCTTTACACATGCTGGGTTGACTGCTGGTTTCAGCTGGGTCATTGCACAAGGGCTGCAGTAATTACCCCATTTTCCCCAGCTGACACCTTCAGAAAGTGGGGGGGTTTTCCATTGTATTAGTGTGCAGTGAGTCTACTCTGGTCTGACCTGAAACCTAGGGGTTGTGCTTCTGGTGTCAATGCTAATTTACTTTTTCACTGGTCAGAGGAGAGCAATCTTTGCTGGAAGAAAGTGACCCAGTTGAGTGACTTGTTTTTCTACTACTGCATTCATCCAGCAGTAGTGTAATTGGTGAAAACTTTGTCCAAGACTTCAGTGGTACAATAGGAGTCCATTGCTGAGCGAGGTCATGGGTTCTACTGTGAAGGTTGGGGCTTTTGGACTTGGAAATCAGCACTGGAAAAAACACCAGTTCTCGTTCCCAGAGTAGGTAGTTTTCCTCCTTTCATTTACCTAGTTGCCTTTATTCAGTATTTTTATCTGCAGCTCTCCACTCATCCAACAAACACATTTTCCACTAGAAAATGCTAACGTGTAAATTTTTTTGATGTATACATGCTAAGTATGCTTTCATAAACAAAATTTTTCTTACCTTAGAAAATGTGCTTGAACAGTTTAAATCCAATAAGTATTTGGGAAATTAATTGGGTTCTTCAAGTCATAACTAGGAGAGCTGTTGTATTTTTTGGAGTCCATTCTCCAAATTACACAGAATGAGAAAATTTTAGGAGTAGGAGAGATCCTAAAACAGATAATTACTTTTTCAAAATGCATGACATGAATTCACTATAAAAATGGCCATGAACTGATTTTTGTTTTATGTTTTTATAAGAATTCTGGTTAAACATTATAGAGATGATAGGATGGTAGGATGCTTTATTCTGCCAGTTTCTCTGTTTGCAATTTATTTAGGGTATCCTGAATATGTTGTTTTAATACTACAGAAATTAAATATAATTATGTAGTTGATTTAGGATTTCATTTTTCTTGCCAGCATTCTAAAATATCTGCACTTAAAAAAAAAAATTATTTTCAAAGTCGATGATCCCATGAACATAAAAGCACCTTCTAAGGCCATCCACAAGTGTTAATAAATTGATAGTCTGTTTTTATCCTGAGCTAACAGAGTCCAGATCTCAATGACACTTTTTTCCCAAATGTTGTTTTTCTTTTTTTTTTTTTAATGTGGTAGCACTACTGAGAATATAATAATTTCACTCTAAAAGAGAGTTGTACCATGTTCTTCTGGCATCCTAAAACTGTTTCGACACTGCCTAGTTCATGTTAATCTGTCTGATATTTTCATAGGGTTTATACTTTGGTTTGGGATTATGTGCTTATATATATTTAGTTTTAACAGATGACCACATATTTATTTATTTTGGCAATATCGTTAATCGTTCAGAAGACTTTTATCCCCAAATCCCTTCGTTTTCGAGGCAGACCTAGAACATCTGTTTGTAATTCTGTCTTGGACATTGCCAGCACAAATGAGTCTTGGAAATTCACTTCACATCTTAGGTCAAAATATTCACAGACATTTTCAAGGTTCACAAGTTTTACAAGAACAATTAATACCAAATATGCTCTAATCCAGATTTCCACCCAAGTTTCTTAGAAGTCATTATGAATATGAACCTGGCAGTTCCCCTTTCCAGTCAGGTAGGTTAAGGAATTTCTGCTGTCTCTTGTTGGTTGAGACACTGCTGCTGTTCACCTTACCCATAGTTTAGGGTGAGGAATATAGAAGAATAGTATAAGATGGTTGTGTGTGTGATTCATCCACCAGTTCCATCAGTCAGTCCTTGCCTCATCATATTTGTTTTTTGCCCTTTTTTTTTTTTTTGGCACAAAACTGAATTTGTGGAATTTTTTTTTGTTTGTTTTTAAATGAAGGCAAAGCCTTAGGGATTTTTTTAATGTCTTGAAGAAGGGCTCATCTTCAACAGTGCAGAGACTTGGTATCATGCTGGGATGTCTTTATCAAATTAGGTGAAAAAGTAGCATTGTGTGAAGTACAAAAACATGGCCCTGGTTCAAGAAATTATTCTGTGCCCATGTCTTCCATAATATGCTCCCAATTTGAAATTGGGAGATGCCTATTTATATATATATATATATTTATATATAATAGCATAAAGGGAAGCTTTTCTGTTTTGTCAATGTTTCTGTTGTGAAGAAATTCTACAAAATTCAGGTGTTACTGATGTGAAGCTAACACATTTTATTAATTCCATGTAACTAGCATGCACTTAGCCTGACTTCAGAAACACTGGTGCACAGCAGAGGAGATGCCACAACTCAGCCCTGCTGAGTTGGGTGTTCCAGAACCTCAGAAATACCTATATAACAGCAGACTGAAAATTCAAACTGCTTTAAGGAAGGAAAGAAGAATTATTTTGAAGTAAAAACACAGCTTAATTAAAATACGTAATTTCTCTAATTGGCTGCACTGAACAAATGTGTTCTTTAAACATAACCTGTTCAATGTGAAAGCCATCATACCAGTAGAATATGCACTACCTGCCATTTTCAAAGTACAGTTTACCCAATTAAATAACCCAAATCAGTGTGGATCATCTATGGGTTAGATTTCGGACTTGAAATCTGAGTGGTTCCTTGACTGAATGGAATTTTGTTCCATGGTTTGGAGCTGTGAAGAAATCTCATTGTCCTCAAAGGTGAATTTTGCCATGGTCACAGGAACTGCATTGTACTGGGTTAAAGGTATTCCTTACCTTGTTGTCATTAGTTGTATCCTTCCTGTGTTGGAATGTTTTTATCACTTTTATTTTCTTTTAGCAGAGTACTGCATATAATGCAGCACTTATATTTATAAGTGCTGGTATTCCTCAGACAAATATTTTAGTAATGGGACTTGTGTTTGACTGAACTGTGTTCCCTTTGCCACTTCTTCATGAACACAACTCATCCCTTTTTCAGATGGTGTAATCAGGTTTTGAGAACTCCACCTAAAGGAGAAGTAAAGTAATTTCACATGGAATTCTTATATTCAGCTAAAACTGTAGGTGTAATTTGGGTTCTTCTAGCTGTCTTAATAATCTGTGTGAAATTAATCAGAGACATTAACCCACTTGCTAACTGAGAAATACCCCCAGTTATTAACAGCCAGTGTCTTGATTAAAATGAAGCAAACCAAAAATTCCGAAGCCCCAAACTACACCTGCATCTCCTACTGTTTACACTGACAATTTGACTTTGCTTTTTTTGCTCAGATACTAAAAAGTGACCTTCTTGAGTATTTCCTGCACAGCCTAAGGAACCAGAGCGACAGAGGTTGGATGTTTGCCTCTCAGTGTGCAAGTCACTTGGTCTTGCACCTGTCCTGTGGAGGAGCATTTTCTCTGCATCTCTCGTGTACAACTAACGCATTGATGCTTTCATAAGAAATACTCAATCAGTTTTAACTCAAGTACCCGTTGCAGCCGTACAACAGCAGTGGGGACTCGAGCTACTTAAACCTGTTGGCATGCTGCAGCGTGTTTGGGTGAAGGATGCACACCAGAACATCTGGCTCTCCCTCCACTTGTAATGACAGAGTAACCAATTTGGATGTAAAGTTTGACTGGAGACGGAATTGGAGCAGTAAAGTCAGCTAATGTGGTGTTTATGTAGGTCCCTCTGATGGTGTAGCAGGCTTTCCAGTGTGCACAAGTCACTTGTGTGCACTGATGGAGCTGTTGAAGCAGGCAGGTGCCTAAGGTGGTGAGGAACCTCTTCTGAGTTTCACTGTGTTACTGCAGGAGTGGTGGTGGATGGTCAGAAAAGGGGATCAGTTAGAGTCTAACATTTTCAGGAGATACAGGAGGAAATAACAGATGTGAGACCAAAAGTCACAATAGGAATAAAATGCCAATAGAGGTAGTATATGGATGGATAAGAATATATTCATGTATATACATGCACTTAAGAAACTTTTTATTTTGCAGTGTTGATGAAAGTGAAATTTTTATAAAACAGTGTGGTTGCAATGGATCATTTCTTCCCTCAAGCTTTTTCAGCTCATTGATTTGAGGCATGGTTGACTTTAGAAATTACCAGAGGCTCATTTTTCTCCAACATGTACTGCAGACATTTCTTTCATTCTGCAAAGCAGAGCATTGCTTTTGATTATTTAACTTCTACTGATAGCTATAAGCTGCATCAGCAGTGACATGCATTAACAAAATCTCCAGCTCTCTCCCAGCAATTGCCTATCACAATAAACCTTTGCTTTCTTCCTTTGCAAATAGGGAATAACATATTTCTCATTTTCCTGTACTGTGCTCTGCAGAGTCTCATTCCATGGTTGTTGAACTGAAACAAATAATCTGATTTCACTCATGACCCATTGCTAAAGCTATGGTATAATGATTAAAGGCTCATATTTCTTGGCCATGGAGAAAATGAAATTTAACTGAAGACTTATAATGATGTAAAAGAGTACCTTCTGGAATGTAAAACCCAATTTTAACTAGGTAATTGTGCAAAATCCATGGCCAATCCATATCAATTTGTGATTTTCCTTATTAGTTTAAACCTCCTTGCTCTGTCTATGCCCATTTGAAGCTTCTTCAATACCAGTGGCAATTTTTGAAATGGAAAAACATGCACTGATGTATTGTCATTGGGACAAATCAGCAGAAAGGTAAACTGCAATCTCTTACCTTATGACAGATATAATGGCTTGGCAGCTCCTCTTCTTTTAATATTTGCTATGGCATGTTGTGAGAGAAACAGTGAGAACTGGTAGCTAAGTGTGGGGAAGCATGCTGTATTTGAAATTCCCATGACTTAATTAAGAAATAGGTTTTTTAATTAAAACAATAGCTTCAGATTTTTAAAATCACTTGGTTGTTTCTCTTATTGATGCAACATTATTTATTCTATTGCCTGATAAAATGAGCTAGAAATGGAGACACTTTCACTTAAAAATACATGGGAATTTTTATTAAAAATTCAAGATAGAACAAAAGTAGTTCAGGTTTTATCTTCATTTTACAGTTCCACAAGAATTCATGAAAACTTTTTTGCAAGTATTATCTGTGTTTTCTCTCTAAAATAGTTTCTGGGAGACAGTAAATTATTTTGACATTTCTGTAGTTTGAATAGGTCTCTTTTGTGAAAGTATTGACTGTAGCTGGAAGTGTGGCAATATTAATTACAGAACCAGTTAGTGAGAGAGAGCTGCCATTTACAGGCATGCCTGAGCATGTGCATATCTTCAAGCACATCAGTTGGCGAGATGGAAATTTTCAGGATTACTCCTGGGGATTGATGCCTTCCTGGTTAAACTGTCAGTTCTTCGGCAGGAAAAAATGTACCAAAGAGTGTCTAAAATTCATTTTGGAATTGGGATGGATGGTTTCTTTAAAAATACCTTTTTGCTGGGAATGGTCAAATTTTAAAACTTGGAAGAATGTATAGGTTTTGCATACTGAAAATTTCTGTAGAATGTGTGGGAAGTAGACTTAGGCAATTTAACATTAGGGCTCACAGCTGTTAAATTATAATTACTTTTTTCCCCCTCAAAATATATGGGTGTCACTATAGTTAGAGGCATTTCTTTTAACTATTTTTTTGCTTCTTTACTGGAAAAAAAAAAGGAAAAGGGAAACTTGGGTAACTGCTCTTTGAAACTGAAGGAACATCTATTATGCTTTTAGCCATCAGATGTCACCAGAGTACTGAGAGTAAGTGTTAGATGATGTGGAACTGATTTATGACTTCCCTTGGCTGTTTATTTTGGACTGGGAAGGCTCCAGCCTTGGAGAGGCTTTCTCAGGTCAGTAGTCTCAGCATCTTGGCCAGTTTCATCATGTCTGTGACTCTCTTAAATTCAGAATATTGAGCATGAAATGGGGTCAGCACCTTGGCCTGCATCCGTAGGGCATTGACAAGAGTGAAGCAGGGGAGGAGGCAAACAAGAGGTGAACAAGTATCACCACACACTTCAGCCTTGGTATTTCCCTGCCTGTTCCAGTGGCATAATCGGCACTTGTGTCCCCACTGCAGCATTGTGCTGGGATTGCTGAGCTCACGTGCCCGATTTGCTCCCCACTGTTGGCTGGTGGTGCCCTGCCAGGTGTGTGGGCACGGCCTCTGCTCTGTCAGGTGCCTTTTGGGCAGCCCTGGGCACTGCCTGGCCTTTGCTGCCAACACTGAACCTGCAGTGCCTCACCTGAGTCTGGGGACGTCTGCAGGAGTTTCAGTACAAACAGGTTAATTAAAGCACAGCAGACCCTTACAAAGACCTTTAAGAACCAGGTGAGGCTCCAGTGAGTCTGTAAGGAGTTTATGCGTGAAAAGTTTAGTGAGTATGTGTCTTAGCAGTAAGATTTCTTCCAGGGGATGTGGCATTATGAAAGGACTTTAGGGCATTTTAGTTGTAAAGCTTAAAGTTAAGTTTTAGCTATTATATGTGTAGTCCTGGTTGAAGGTCTTGCTTTCCATCAGTAATGGTGCAACACAGGTCTGTGAAAATAACAATTTGGTTTTAGCTGCCTTATAGGAGCCAAGAGTAAAATATATATATATTCTGCATTTTCTGAATAATTTCTATGTAGCATTGCTGTTCCTATGCTAATATGAAATTCCTTCATTCTTAGTGGTGAACATTTCCAAAATTAAGCATTAGTGTGCGACCTATGTCACCTTTCAGTGACATGTAAGGGGAGACATCCCTTCTGTATTGTCATCCACAATCTGTTGGAGAAACAAATGAGAGATGTGACATAAGAGATTTTATTTAAGCACTTGATAGGAAGAAGCTTTGTAAAATGTTTTCAGATCGATGCTTGGAAGTGCCACTCTGATGTGATATGAAAATTGCTGGAAGGAGTATAAAGTGAACAGGATTTGAGCCTGGTGGAGAAAAAAATAAGACTTCTTAGACATAAAAAACAATGCCTTTATAATCCAGAAAAGGGCAAAGATTCTGAAATGGGACAGGTGTTGAAATAGAGTAAATTAGAGGAAAAAAATATGAACAGTGACGAGCAAACCAAAATGCCTGCAAAGCTAGAGGTAATGAAATGACAGGAAAAGAACTGATAAAATACAGAACATTTGAAGAAAAATATGATGAAATGTGTCAGTTAATGATAATTTAAAAGACTATCCATCCAACTAGACTGAGAGAGAACTGGTTAGGCAGTTATTTGTAAATGTATTACAGGTGTTTATAGATTTGCTAAAAGTGATCTTCAAGTATCCCCAGTGTGTCACAGTTGTGTAGAATAGTTTTTGAGATAAACAGTGGTACTCTCAGGAATAGTCTGCATAGGGGAGGATGGACTCAGTATGAGAAGTGCTTTTGTCTGAGGGAAACTTATGTGCATTTAAAGGGTATCCTAAGAGAAACAGATACAGCAGAAAACCATCCTGTGCTGGAGGGCTTGATCGAAGTGGGAAGCAGAATTACAGATGTCAAGAACATTTTCATGTTTTGCTAATGCAAAAGTCTTCATTGGGATTTTATGAGTTCATGGCAGGACCACTTCAGATGTCTAGTGAGACCTCACAATATCAGACTGCACCTGAGATGGAAACAAGCTGTTTCTCTGCCCTTTCTGCTATTTGATAGAAGCACATTTTCCCTGTGTTTTTCTCCCGTTTTCTATATTTGCGGGTTCTTTAGCTTACAAGTAAGCAGAACTGGCTCTTCTGTTCCAGTCACCTGTATTTGAATCTTGACTTGGATGTGATCTGACCATACAGATCATACAGACAGGTTGCAAATGAAGGGTTCACTTGATGTATATCCTTTCCCAATTCTAAATCTATAGGGTGAAAAGCACTGGAATTTATTTTGAGCCTATCTGTATTACTATGTATGTCAAAGATTTTTGCCTGAAATATTTTATTTTTTCGTTCATCACTTTCAAAATGTGTTCCATAGGGAATGAAAGATCTTTTGGGCATAGATGCTCACATTTGGAAAAAGAAAAGCAAGTGAATAGGCATTGCAGGATCTCTAAAAATTGTTTATGCTAAAAATATAAATGTGGTCAGGAAAGGAAAGGAGCTAAAAAAGAAAAAGCTCATGAATATATTCTTCTCTGAGAGGGTCAGAGGGGTTCATATTTCATTGAAAACTATACAACCATATGATCCTGGAGGTAATACTAGCAGGATGTATATATTTACATCAGTATGATATTTTAGAGTAACAGCTTTGTTTTGGTGGAACATTGACCTATGGGTTGAAGAAAAAGCTACTTAGATATACAGTAGATTAATGAACAAATTAATCATTTTTATAGGGAGAAGTGAAAGATGGGATGCTTTATTATACTTAGCTTCATTGGATTTGAACCACATGTTCCAGAAACAAGCATTTAAAAATATTGCATGTAGCTTTTTTCCAGGTTTCTAAGTTATAGATATGACCTTTTCATATTTTGAAATATAATCTTAGTCTTCGACAGTATTTGGCTTTCTACTTTGATTGAGATCCCAAGGTGGAATGAAGGTGCTGTGTGACTGAAAATAATCTGTTTAAGCCTGAGATTGCTGGAGGTGTGTTGGCGTGTCCACTGCAGGGGTGGCCTTCGTTTGAGGGCAGCTGTGTCAAAGTAGCTTTGCAGGGCAAGGAGACACCACAGGCAGTTTGTAGTGGTTACCTGATGCTCTTGGAGCATCACACCTTCTGCTGTGATGCTGTTTCAGTGCTCTCAGTGGGGGACATCTGTGAGTTTTGCTGGGGGAATAATTACAGTATTTTCACACAACCACTGATTTCAGCCGTGAGTCGTGAATGTTGATAAGTGTGTATTTGTGTTTATGCATCTATAAATGTAAAAGGTGCTGTATTCCAGAGCCAGTCGTGTATTCTAGAACAAAAACCCCACTGTTTTGGGATATGCCGAGTGCTTCTCCTGAACAAGTTTAAGGGCCTTGTACTGCTGAAATTCCTTCTGAGGTGAATCTTTTGGTTTTTAGTCGAGAGATTTTTTGGTATTTTCATGTGTAGGTTAGGATGAGAGGTAAGTGTTGAATGGAGAAGTAGAATTCAAAGGTAAGATTAAATTTCATGCCAATTTGAGCGCCATATTTTTTGATATTTTTTCTTATAAATTCCTTCACTAATTTTATTGGTAAGCACCACATCTGAAGTGTTTCACCATTTACCAACTTAGTGGAGAGGAGTGTAATTCTGTTCTAGGTTTTATCAGAATAAGTACTATACTTCTAGTGTCTGTATTCTCAAAAAAATCAATGTTTGGGTGGGTTTTTTTTCTTTTTCAGTTTAACCATGGGAGCGACATCTCTTTGTGGCTCTAGATAACGTTTTGATTTCCGCAAGGAATGTCTCACCATTCTTTCTCAAAATAGTGCAAAGAGGTTTTGAAAAATAAACACTTGCCTAGCCAAATTTAGCAATACTTCAGTCACTGGGCGAACACAAAGACCAGTTTCTATACAGAAGTATATGAAATCTAGTACTTGGATATCTTTTTATTACCTTTTTTTTTTATTCCCCCAGCCTTGACTTTGGCTCCTGCATCCTCCAAAAGAAGAAAAAGCTAAAATTCCAATATAGATTTACAGGAAAGGTTATACTGCAATGAAGAAATTACTGTAGATCCTTAGAAATTTTATTTAGAATATGTTTTTCACAGTTTGAACACTGGGTATTCTTTAGAAGAAAAAGTAAGATGCAGAAAAGAATGATGGGAGATATACCTAATAGACAAAACCAGAAAAAAAAATTCAGAAGCTCCTGTCAGCTAAAGTTGTATGCCCCATACATCTGTTGAGTGTGTATTTTAAAACCAAAAACAAACAGTACATATGTAAAAAATATTTGTAAGATTTGAACAGAACTGATACCCATTCTAAGCAGAAGGATCATCTTTGTCCTCATCCATTTGAATTCTGATTTTTCTTGTAGAATGTTTCCTTGCAGAAATGTTTCAGAGTGTTAAGTAGATGTCTGGGTATAACAAGAATTACAGAAAATAACAGCAAGTGGGCATTCAGGGTTACAAGTAAGACTTCAGAAACCAAGGTTTACATCCTGAGTGCCAAATTTTTGTTTGTTAGTAAGTAGCATACTTTAGAGTGCAAATTGTCCTAACTAACCTTTCATCAATAGAGTAGGTGCCTTGGTTGTTCATGTGTTCTCTTTTACCTGGACAATGCAATACCACTTCTGTCGAAGGTTTAGGTATGAAGTAGATGATAATTTTATTTGGAAATAAAGTAGGTGTGTTTTCCTTGTATAAAAGGTCTTAGTTCTCACTTGAATAATGACTCTGATCATTGATGGTTAGCTGAAAGCTAGAAAGCTTTTTCCCAGAAAGCTACTCCCCAATGCTTCACTTAGGTTAAAAAAGATTAATTTGTATACTTAACACAATGAAGTGTGCAAGTGGAGAATATGGGAGATTTCTTCATTACTTTTAGGAGCAGGGAACTCAAAGGCTTCTTACCTGGTGTACTCTTGTTTGCCCACATCCAGTGTGGGACCTAAGAGCAGCATACAGAATAACCTTAGGGCAGAAAAGCCTGGCAGCCTTATTTCAGAGGCCATGGGGCTAATGGAAGAGCTCTTCTCCTCTGCCAACTCATCTGAGGCTGCAGAGCAGGCTCAGGGTCCTGGCTAAGGGAAAGCCATGAGCCTGCCAAGTCAGCACCCAGGGCACCAGAGGGGCTGGGAATCCCTGCTGGGGGCACAGCTCACTGCCTGCAGAGCTGTTGCTTGCCCAGGGCTCGGATTTGGGATTTTGTAGGTGCATATGCCGCGGGGTTGTACTGCCTGGCCCTCATCCCTGTTCATCCTTGTCCCCAGAGCCATCTTCCCCACAGTGCCTGGTGCCCACGTGAGTCAGCAGTGGGGTAACACCTGGGGACCAACTGAGTTGCTACACCTCATTTTTGGGAGAGAGGTGTGGAGAGAAAGCTGTAATTGCATTTAACATAGCCCCTGTGCTCTCAAATCTAACCAGTGTAAGATGGCTGTTTGCTCTTCACAGCTTTATTTTTATTTATTTATGTATTTATTAGAAGACAGAGGCATATTAGTTAAAGTGATTAATGACTTCTTTGCTTACTGCAGGTATTGATTGCTTTCACTTTGTGACAGGTCTGAAATGCACATATTTGAGAGAAACCAAGTAGACTTTATGCACTTGACAGGCTTGACTGAATTGCAAAGGTCTAAGAATTTGTTCAGGAAATTAGTTCAGCTTGACATGCATTGGAAAGAGCTGCTCTTTTCATTCATGTATACAGGGCAGGATTATTAACTGAAAAACAATATCAACAACAAAAATGCAGGAGGGGATTTGTGTGAGTTAGTCCTGTTTTCCTGCAAGATGTGGCAGAAGCAGAAGTGTGAATAAACTACATAGAAAGGCATGTTGAACACAGTCTGGTAATCAGTTCTGTTATATCTGACACTTGTGAGTAGGGCTGAAAGTCAAGTGCTTGCAATCAGCAGAGAAGTGTAGATGCATTTCCATGATAAATTAAGTAGTCTAATTGTATTTGGTTGACTTTGTTGTGGTATTTGAAATTTATTAGGCTGTTTCCTGGCAAGCAGAAGTATTATGTGATGTTTTTAAAAGTCCACATATTTTTTAAGCTATATGAGTGCAGGTGTGGCTCTGATAGGACCTGATAGTCCAGGAAAACCCTTGTTAACCTCTTCACCTTCTTCCTAAGATTTTAATCATGTGCTTAAAAAAAAAGAAAAAAATTCTGGGGAGGGTGTGCCCACTGGCGCAATTCCAGTCAAGCTGTCTTACTCGTTTTCTTCCCTCTGTTATAAGTTTTCTTTTGTTTCCTGTCCATATCAATCTCTTGGAAATTCTTCTACCCACCTCTGCATTTGGGGTTGCTCTTTTGCCTTCTCAGTACACAATGGAAGAGCTAATTCTACGAATGGTGTTCATACACCATAATGATGACAAGATTTAGCAAGAACCAAATTCCTTAGAGGAAAGACTCTTAACCTGACCATAATACTGTGCTAGAGGTGAACCGACAACCCCTGCTTACTTCAGGTGTGCGGGTGTTGGTTTTTGTTGTTGTTTTTGGTTTTGGCTGTTTGTTTTAGTACAGGCCAAGATGCTCACTTTTCCTTGTTGTTTCATAGAGGGTTGTGGTCATTTGCAAAATCTTGTTTATACTGTGCTGGAAAATTAATAATTTATTTTTAATTACTGCATCGTTCCTTTCTT
The DNA here is from genome assembly GCA_013396995.1 of Dicaeum eximium. Lineage (NCBI taxonomy): Eukaryota > Metazoa > Chordata > Aves > Passeriformes > Dicaeidae > Dicaeum > Dicaeum eximium. The sequence goes on from VWZP01001120.1 coordinate 180,760, forward strand.
GCTGCAGCAGAAACCTTTTTAGAGATTAAAGTATAACTGAATCCATTAGATGAAATTTTGTGCTTTTTCTCACCCATGAAATTAGTCACATTAGGTGAGATGCAGTAGGTACCCTGTTAAGGACCTGATACTTATCTCCAGGTGGAGTTTACAGGTGATAAGAAATGCGTGGCAGTATCTCACAGTGGCTTTAAAATTCCTTTAATAAAGCCTATGACATCAATAAAATATTGAGGACAGAAATAAACCAGGGAAAATTACCTTACTTCTTAAAATGTTCTAAAATATAGAAATCCTCGATATATGACTACATGAATCTGCCTATGAAGGATTTAAGAGTTAGTGCTTTAGATGATGCTGTTTTACACTTGGTATGCCATGTAGCACGATCCAGAGATGTTATAAATATGAAAGAATTTTTTTTTTTGGTCCAGGAAGGGGAAGAAGGCTTGGAAGAGAAAGCAATGATTTCATTAGCAGCTTTACTATTTAGCTCCCTGACAAGCATTCTACATTCTACTTGTCATTCAAAGAAACCTCAAAGATGAATGGATAATTCATTTATTAAATGGCTCCATGAGGGAGTCACCTTATTCAAATATTCTGACTGATAGTGTCAGTTTGACAAAAATTCCGGTTTTGAGTGATGCTTAGATTTTTGTGTATGTGTTTGTTACTGCAGCATTGTTACCCCTTGGGGACAAAGGATACAAAGGAAATATTAATGTAAAGTATTGAAGCTTCCGAGGTTGCTGAGGGAATTTGGTGCTTTGTGGCAACATGTCTGCTAGTTGTGTTACAAAAGAAAGATGGAATATGTGTTGGTGACTTGACACTAATGATTCCAGTATATCCTGGCATCTCTTGGAAAATTGCCAAGAGATATATCAAGGCCAGGTATGGTTGCAGTGTATTAAGGTTATTGCATCTAGTCTTCTCATGGAAGAATGTGAAAACTATAGGAAAGACTTCTCTGATTGTTGTGGGCATGTTGTGGTCATTTAAATTCAGCTTCCAGAAAGTTTTAATTTCTCTGCTTTGGAAATCTGCATCTTACCTGTTGCTGCTGGGACTATGTGGCACTTCAGTGTGTTTGGGACTAAAATTGCGCATGCTCTTGTTTTCAATCTCTGAACTCATTGTTGTGTTTTGGTGAATAACATGTAGAACAAACAAAGTCTGCCTTCAAAGTGCTTTTGCTCAGTCATTCTGTGGAAGGGTGAGCACTTAGACATTCAGCTAATGCTGTGTAACAATAAGGAGAAGTTTCACAGAGGCTGCTGGCAAGAGTGTAGCATATTGAATATAAAGGAGATATTTAGAGACAGAGGCCAGAAGGTCTTTAGTGACCTGTGAGACTCCACAGCCAGGAAAAACAGACTTGGTAAGGGCAACAGGGCCATGCTGCAGAGTGACGATCTCCAGGGCTGTGGCTGTGCATATGGGGAGCTGAAGAGCAAACCAAAGTTCTGCCTGCCTGGCTGTCTGTATTTGTTCTAGGTCACTCTGATGTGAGCTTCTAATCTAAACTGAGAAATATATCCTCCTCTATCAGAGCAGGGTTAAGGTTGTGTCATTGCTCAACCTTGAAGATGAAGCAGCTCTCCCCAGCTGGCAAAATGAAGATTTCACACTTGTTTCTAACTCTGAATCATCCTCAGGCATTGCGCTTGAAAATCAGAACCCTATTTTGCATGTACAAGATTTTAGATTCTGTTTATAGAAATCCAACAGTTGCTAGTTTTTTCTGTCTCAAGGGCTGGCATTTCAGGTAGGAAGATAAAGAATGCTGTAGGAAAACATCTACTTATATCTGAAATGTTTATAAATTACTTTTCTCCTGATAGTTAGTAGGAATACCTACAAAATATTGTGTGACAAAATAGAGATTTTTATGCAGTACAAGTGAAACTATTTTTACTTAATTGTAATGATCTGTTCATAATACTCTTCTCAATCTTTGACCAATGCAGCTGCCTAAACTCCCCAAATGCTTATACTAGTCCTAAGATAATGCATGAGCTCTTATTTTTAATAATTCAAACATAGTAAAACTTTTGATATATAAGCAAAATACCTTTCCCACTTGTGGGGCTTGAGGGACAGGAGAGGTTGGTTTTTGCTAGAGGATGGATGCTCCATGGTATTTCTGGTGTGCCTCTGCTCTTCAGTTTTGGCATCATAGCTGAAATAAGTGGGCTACATTGTTTATCCAGAAGTTCTAGATTGAAGTTTGTGGGCACGTTGGTTCTGTCTGGTTTGCGTGTGGCCTTTGCATAGTGTTCAGTGGCCTTCAGGAAGACACCCAGAGAAATTAAGATTTGGGAACAACTGGGTGGTGTACTTACAAGAAGGTCATGTTGTAAAGCAGTTGGTCTGGGAATCTGACTGTATGGTATACAGCCTCTAGGTGGCTGACAGCAGCAGAGGAGTTTTCTTTTGGTGGGAGCAGAGACAGCAAATAACATCTTCTCATCACATCAGATGGGAGTGCAAGTGAAGACAGCACATCTGGCACCGATGTGCAGACACCAGGGATCTTGCAAAGTGAAGTCCTTCACCTGATCATTTAAACTTGCCCCTTCAGTTCAGTTTGAAATGGGCTAGACAGTTATTTCCCAATTAAATTGGAAAGCTGAATTAATCTATATAATAAAATTTGAGGCAGCTAAATGTAAAACACATTAGCAACATAAAGATACCATTACTAAAATTACCTTTAGAAGGGGACAGTGGCACGACTGACACCTCTTTCCTTGCCTTGTAGAAGGATGGAGAAGGGGGTACTGAGGAATAACTCCTGGTGATAGTTTGTTGGGTGTGAGCCCTGTTCAGCCCTGTGCAGCTCACAAGGGAATAGTGGCACCCAGTGAGGTACCTGTGCTTCTTCACTAGAGTCAGGGGGGTGGCCAGGAGGAAGTCTGAGGGGTAGTAAGCATTGTGCTGTCCACAGAGCCCAGATAATTTTCTGTAATGTGTCTGTAATGTAAATTGCCTGTCTTTGGTTTTAACAACGACCAAAAAACCATATACTGTTTTCCCAGCCTAATGAATGACCATAATTCACATAAGCAGTCTTGCATGTTAAGAAATGAAAGTGAGCACTTTGCAGTGTTACCAGAATAATGCATCATGTTCAGTATCTTCTACAGGAAAATGAAAGGGAAGGGAAGCCTCAAAATCTGTCTCATTTCTATTCACCTGAAGTAAATATCTTTACTTATGTATTTGAGGCACAAGATTTGCTCTGTGTGTGCTTTCACATTTAATGCTTACTTACTGTCTAAAAATGTACAGAACTTCAGTGATATTTTCTTAAGTCATGTAGCTAAATTAAGACAGTATCAGAAAACAGTACTACAGTCAAGAGGTGCTTTTAACCTTTAGATTGTAATATATAGGTCTGGTAGTTCTCCTTCTAGTTTTCATTGGATTTTTATACTTCTCCCATGAATTTTTGTTTTCATTGTCCACTGATCAGAAGTGTTTTCTTAGAATAGAAATTTCTGCTGACATGTCAGCTTTGGATTGTGTTATAAAGATAAAATTGATGTCACAGTTGCAGGTTCACAGCAAGGTCGTGTTTAAGACAGATAGTGATGCTTGCTTGCTTAAGACAAGACTCAGATAATAAATAGATTAGCTAGCTGTATTGCACAGCTCTAATTATGATGTTATCTACAAAATCAAACTCCTCAGAGTTACAGCTACATGACAAAAACACATTTGATAATTTTCCTGTTGATCCAAAGTGGCCCCAGAAGTGCTGAGTGACACAACTAAAGGATTGTAACTATGTTTTGAACATAACACAATTTCTTCTTGCATTACAGTGCATTTTAGGGTTATTGTTTTAAAGATATTTTTTGTGATTTGGAATATTTCAAAATTGCTAGTTAGGTAAGAAGGATAAATACAAAACTTGATCTGTGTTTATAATCCTTTTTTTTCTTTTTTTTTTCCTAAACAGGAATGAAAATCTGCACAGGTGCTCTCAGTGCAAGGTTGCTAAATACTGTGGTAGATCTTGTCAGGTAAGATGAAAATAACAGCTATAAAGGGTTTAAGAAAATAGGCATTTGAACAATTTTTTTACAGAGTCTCCATACATTTTGCATGTTGTCATACCTCCACACTGCAATTTATTTGTAGTTTTGGACAGGGTGGGTAAACATGCTGCCTTGTTTTATTTGAGTATTTTTATAGCTACAAATATGAGATTCTGATCAGTACAAAAGACAGAAATAAGTTGAAATGTGTGGTGTTTGACTGTGCTTGGTGAGAGTGGGAGGAATAATTCCTAAGCTTGTCTGTAGAGTGGGAGCTGTAAGTCAATTTGCAGAAAAACAAACATTTGTGTTTCAAAAGTACTTTTTATAATGGTAAATTCTATATTCCAGTTTTTAAAGAGGAAATAAGGGTCAAGAATATGTTGAGAAGAGAAGGCGTAAAGGAAAACTGCATCTCTGAGGAGGTTTTCAAGAAGAAAAGTGGTGCATGGCAGGAGGATGAGGGACAACAGGCTTAAGTTGAAAGACCAGAGGTTCACATGGGATACAAGGAAAAGTTCTTGACAGCCAAGAGGTGGGACAGGCTGGCCAGGGGGTTTGTGTGATCTCTGTGTTGGAGGGTTTGGAGACCTGACTGGATAAAGCTCTGAGCTAGAGCTGACCCTGCTTTGCAACTAGAGATCTCCATAAATCCATTCAGCCTGACTTAACCTGTGATTCTATCCTATGAAATATTTGTCAAAGGTGAAAAGTTCTCAAAGGCCTAAAATCTTAACTTTTCTATTTGACTTGATATATTATTCCATAAGGATTGCCTTATGGAACACTTGAAGTTTTAAATGGTTCCTCATAGTTCTGCACTGTGATTTTCTTTTTTTTCTTTTTTCCGTGGTTTTTTTTTTTTTTTTTNTTTTTTTTTTTTTGGTAAGAGGTTGAGGGTTGGTAGTAGTTGGTTTTAGTAGTTGGTAGTAGGTTTTGGGGGGGGGGATAATTTTTTTTTCTTAAATACAGAAAAATGAAGAAAAGCAACTACTGGTCAAAGTAGACTAGCGGTAATACTCCATAACTTCTAAAGTCAAGTCTTTGACATTCCAGCGATTATGGAATGAAAGCATCATGGAATGGTTTGTGTTGGAAGGGACCTTAGAGATCATCTAGTTCTGTGGGGAGACACCTTCCACTAGATCAGGTTGCTCAAAGCATGCCATTCAACCTGGCATTGAACACTTCCAGGGATGGAGCATCCACGGCTTCTTTGGACAACCTGCTCCAGTGCCTCACCACCCTCACAGTAAAGAAGTTCTTCCTAATGTCTTATCTTAGTATACTCTCAGTTTGAAGCAATTCCCCCTTGTCCTTCCACTACATGCCCTTGTCAACAGTCCTTCTTCAGCTCTTTTGTAGGCTCCCCCTTTGGGCACTGGAAGACTGCTGCAAGGTCTCTGATCCTGTCTCCGTAGGACAGGTGGTCCAGCTCTCTGCTCATCTTTGTGTCTCTCCTCTGGACTTGCTCCATGTTCTTCTTATGCTGGGGGACCCAGAGCTGGATGCAGGGTTCCAGGTGGGGTCTCAGCAGAGGAGAGGGGCAGAATCCCCTCCCTGCCCTGCTGCCCACGGTGCTTTGGATGCAGCGCAGGACACGTTTGGCTCTCTGGGCTGGGAGTGCCCATGGCTGGGTCCTGTTGAATTTCTTGTCAACCAACACCCCCAAGTCTTTCTCCTCAGGGCTGATCTTGTCACATATCATGTGCTTCTATAAACAATTCTGCTTTAATGTAATCTGTAGGGTTCTCAAAATGCCACGAATCCCTCCTTTTGGGGATTAAAACATATGGAGAGGGAAAAGAGGAAGATCTGTCATTTTGATTCATCGTATGGCAAGTGTGTGCAACGTCCATTAGGTGCTTACTGTAGCATCAATAATAATGCCACAGGTAGATTTATTATGGGAGATCATAAGGAAAACATGGCTGTAAAGACTAAAAAAGACTGGATTATTTGCAGAGTAAGTTTAAAACAAGTATCTTCTAGGAGAGTCATTGGTAAAGCTGTTGTTGGCAGGTCTCTAATATGGAATGAGACTGCTGGCACTGCACAAAAGCAAATCTGCAAGGTGTAGTGCAATAACCTGTTGCAACTTAGGTGTAGAGGTAATGGAGGTAGGAACTGGAGCTTCCTCTTTGAGAAGCACAACTGTGTGAACATTCTTCAAGGATTCATAAGGGATAGCCTGAAGCCATCTCGAGTATCTTTGCTTTGTGCTTCGAGCTCTGGGTTTCTCATGCTTGAAGCCATCCATAGTTGTAGGTAGGGATCTCAGTGAGACAGACTACTGCTGCTAAAAGTAATCTGCACTTAACATGCTGTCTATTTGCAGTTACATAATTTCTTGAACTGTTCATATAAATAAATTAATATTGAATTAATGTATATAATATCCCGTGATATTAGGTAGTGATCGAGAATAACGGGGAAAAAAAGAGTTATTTTGTAGTCAAAGCAGTGAATTTATTGGGATTGATGACTTGAAACAGGTGATACCAGTAAAACTGAGACCAGCCAGATCTCTTTGCTCTTGAGAACTGTCCTCTGATTCATCTTTGTTCTAATAAGCCAGCTAAACCACTGTACTGCTCTGGTTTTATAGCAGCTGCTAGGAAAGCTCAACCAAATGCTTTGTGCCCTGCTTAGCCTCTGTAGCTTAAGTGCAAGTCATTAATATGTGCACTTCTAATTGAACTAATTGGTCAACAAATAAACAGCAGGGTATTGATGAAACTGCATTTTGTACATTTAAAAAAGTGAATATTGGGAAAACAGGACAATTTTAGTTTTATAAATACAGATAGTGTTGAAGTGCAAATTATGCAGTTGAATTTGCAGTTCACACTTAGTTGTAGAATGATTTGATTACTTTTGAATGTGTGATATTGCGACTCAAAGCACTTAGGCTTAAACTATGTAATTTTTCTGGAGTTTTGTAATTAATACATTATATGAAAACAGAATTAATAGAAAAATCTGACTTAAAAAAGTTTAATCTCAGTAGGTGTACTGGGTCTAGAGTAAAGGTGGATTTTGTGAAAGAAACTTCAACATAAATGCAACAAGGGATTTATATTTCAGAGTGTACCAAAAAGAGCCATTTTTAAGCTGCAAATATCTTGTGAACATCTTCATTTGTTTTAAAATGTCAAGTAGTACAAAAAGCTATCTTCAGGTCAACCTTAAGGAGAAGAAATAGTCTTTGGAAATGTCTTTCTTTTTGGAACTTGCAGTGAGAATAGTTATCCTTTATGGGAATATGTATACAGAGCTGGTGTTCCTGAAAAAAAAACCAAACTATATACAAATCAGAATATGCATTTTTTACGAATCTTCTTAATGTCTATTTTAAAGATTACGAGTGAGTTGTTCCAAATTTCAGAAATTCCATTATTTTTCTTTTCCAGGCCAGCTGAAGCAAGCTGTTTTCATTTTTACCACTTCAGTTTAATTTAAAAAAATATTAGAAATGTGGGATTGGAACTTATCACAAGAGATCCTTTGGGCTGACCTTTTGCAACTGAATTCTGGTTTCAGGATTAATTATATATAGATTTTTTGCTTTTAATTTTTTTTTTCAGTCAGACCTCATTGGCTTTTGCCCCTATTTGGCATTTCCCTGTTGTAGCCCTTTTTCCACTTGTTGATGCCTAATTTCACAGGCTGCCTGCCTTCTAGCACTGTTAAGTTGGCTGGGTGTCTCTCCAAAGGTAGGGTTATCACATCTGCTGCTCCTCAAAATCACTGTTGTCATCACCTCTGGCGTGTTTATTATGGTGTATCTCATAGATTGGGGACCAATGATATAGATGATAATCCCTGAAAAATGGAAGAGTAATTTCAGGCAGAATTCAGAACGTGATATTATCAAACACTACTGAAATAATGTAATAAAAGTAAAATGTTATAATTAAAAAAAGACAATCTGTGAAAATTCAAACAGTCTTTTGGAAATTACAGATCATTTGCTTTTAACAGATCAAAACCTTCCAATGGAAAAATATCCTGCCCTGTACTGTTCACTTGCCTTTCTTCGCCTCCTTCTATTAATGTTCATTTTAAACAGGGGAAAAAAATCTTTGCAAAATTAGAAGGCTGTCCCTGGCATGGAGGAGAAGGGTCATACCAGGTGTCCATGTCTCTGCACTACAATATTTATACCCAGGCTGGATGTAGGATATAAAAACCTTGACTGAAAGCCAGGATACACAGAATTAACAAAACGTTCCCACCAAGAAGCGTGGGACTAACAGAAATCCAACCAATAAGTATGGCTAGAGACTGACTTTAAAAGTAGGTCTCTCCAAGGTCACAGATCTTTGTTTGCACGTTGTCCTGTAATTTGTATCCATGTTGTATGTATAGTAAGAAGAAATATTGTTGAATTTCATTATATTCAATGCATTTGGAGCTTTCTTGTCTCTCCCTGACCATTTGGGAATAAGTGACTGGCAATCCTCTTTCCAGCTTCTTCTGCAGAGGAATCAGAGTGATTCCTTTTTGGTGTCATATTTGGCCAAAGTGCTTTTTTCACAAAAGGCATGTGTTTGAACTATTCTTATCACATGGGAATGCTCTCAAAGAAACATGGCATGTGATGCTATGTGGTACAGCATATTTCATCTCATTAGAGCTGTATTGGTTGGGTAAGTTATTAATCATTTTGATGTCACCTCTAGCATGTTTAAAATTCTGTGCAACATTTATGTAGAGGAAAGAATTTGACAGTAAAGGCTTACTCCTAGGAACATGTTCAGTTTAAGTTGGATAAAAATGCCAATATAATTGTATTACACAGAATGATGTCTGGACATTTACAAGCATGACCTTGTTTTTTCTAGACAAGGATAATTCTATTCAGCACTAAATACTTAACTTATATTTGTCAGACAGCATGTGACACTAACTGTATTTAGATTAATGCCTTCTTGGTGTCATTTTTTCCTTTTGTAGAGTTATGGGTAAAATAAATGAAATCACAAATCTCTCATGTATCTGGAAGAACTAAAAAATTCCTTTTATTTATTATGTGTAAGCCACAGGGGAAAAAATCCTGAATTAAATATAATAAATGCTACTGGTGCTGAAACCTAATTACCTGAAACAATTCCCTCACTTAAATGCAGCTTAAGAAGAAATTGTGTGATTGGCTTTGGAATCTTTATAACTCGCATGTCAGCGTCTCCAGGACTCATGTGCCCTTACACATAGCTCTGCCATTTTCTCTTTTTTTTTAAATTGCTGAACATGTACTTAACATTAGACAATCATTTTCTCTGTGGCATTCACCTAACAGAAACTGTTTTTCTGGGTTCATGTTTTTTTTCCCCTGACTGCATATTTGTGAGAAAATGTCACCTTCAGAAGCCCTTGGTTCTGAATACTTGTCATTGTAGCAAATTCTTGTAGTGCCCTGTTATTTTAATTTGCTTTTAAAACTATGTGAAACAGCTGTGTGGCTTCAAACATAAACTGTGGATATACAAATAAAATGTGTAAATATGTAGTATGTTAATGAGTGGACTTGGAGTTTTTGTATATTATAAACAGAATTTTCTGCTTGTAGAGACAGAAGGCAGGGAAAAAAAGTGATGAGAAATTTTCTTCCAACATGTTTCTTTAGCTGAAGGCTCATTCTTGCTGCTTTTCTGCACTAATCTTGGGGCAACAATGAATGGTAGGGGGAAAAAAAGAGACATATTTCAATGTTTCCTTTATCTGGTCATCCTGACTGTTCCCTGCTATGGAAGTGTTAGTCTGTCTTTGCCATTCTAATCCAAGTGGGCCATGAAACAAAAATTTCAGGTTTGGGTAATATATGCAAATAAAATATTTTTGCTTCTGTCTTCTGTTTTGGTATCAGTGACCACTCCTGGCCTGAACTGTGAAAAATATCACTACCAGTCCTCCCAGATGTGGGCACTGATATCTCATCAGCTCAGGGATATTTGGGAACAGTTTTTGCAGCACTGAAAACTTGACCATTAACTATAGATAACTATATATATAAAATGTGTGTACATATAAAAAAGTATGATACAGTAGGTTATGTAAAATAAAATGCATTTAATTTTCTTTTTCTGCCTTTTTTAAAATATCCTGATAGAAAGAAGCTTGGCTGGACCACAAGCAGGAGTGCAAGTGTCTTAAGAGCATCGAGCCCAATTTTCCTCCAGACTCTGTCAGACTTGCTGGCAGGATTGTTTTTAAACTAGTAAGTTGTGTTCTTTTAGATTGATTCAATGCAGCAAATTCTGATAAGTACTTTCTCACTCTACATTTTTAATGTAATTATGAGCTACAAGGCTGAAGTGACTGGGAGTGCTGAAAAAAATTCAACTGCAAATTGCATTACAAGTTTACTGATTAATTTGCAGAAATGCTGAAAGGATCAAGAGTTTCCAAAACGGACACAACTAAGCTCAAGGGACATGTTTATTGACTTTCTTTTCCTATGGCTATGTGGTAGCATTCTAAGCTTATTCCTGCCTGGAAGGAAAACACAGGGAGACACTGTTTTCCCTTCAATACTACTGAAGTTATTGGTGCTTTTCCATTAACCTAATGGAAGCCTCATTTGGTGTTGTTTGAATGAGTAGTAAGGGCAGAAGCACTGGTAGCTAGCCCTTTCTTCAGAGGGCATATTGCCATGTGGGTTCTCTTAATCTCAATTACCTTTTTTAATTTTTTTCTGAACTCTCTTGGAAGCCCTGGGTGTTTGACATTCCCACGGTTTGATTACTTTATATGGACTAACAGCTTATGAATGTGTGGGATTGTAAATCAAAAGGGATTTGCTCATTTTTTTTCTGAACTTGCTATGATGTGGTCTGTGTTGGATAAAAGTGCAGGCTCCTGTTGTGGTCTGAGGTAATAAAATGTGATTTCACATTTGTTTTATACACTGTTGTGAAGAGCTTGTGCATGATAGTTTTTAAAGGGCAAATAGGTACCTAGCAATACTGTGCATTAATTATAGTCACATGAACTATGAAACTACAAACCTCATAAACTGATTTCAATTGTGCTCTAAAGGGCAAAAGTAAGTTACTAAAGGTAAACTGCCAAAGTGTTAAAATAATTAAAATTACTAGAAAGTCTTACAGCAACAAAGAAACTTAGTTTTTTAGGATAGTTTGTGCAAAGTCCTGGGTTTATGTTGATGCTGTTGGCCTTACCTGATTATCTTATGTGTTAATCACACGGAATAATCAGTCTTGTAGAGTGTTTTCAAGATGAAACATGCTATGGAAGTGTTAATTGTCTGTTTTTCCTCTACAGCTCAGACAATCAGTGTGCCCTTCTGAGACACTCTACTCTTTTTCCGATCTTCAGTCAAGTAAGTAATTGCCAGCCAGGTTTCAGGAAATACTTCTGAGCTCTGCTTTACGAAAGGGCTGTCTGATTTTCTTGCAGCTTGCCTTCTGAAGGTTTGCTCTGTGGAGTAGCAGAATCAAAGACAAAAACCTCTGTTGGAAGGAACAGTTATTTCAACAAAAAAAGGAGAAACATGTCTATTGTCTTGAAGCAAAACCTTCCTGATTTTTTGCTTTAGTGTTTTTATTTTCGCATTCTACAACGAACATCTTGCCTGCTCATTTTTCAATTTACCCAATGTCTGCCTTACTACATACAGTGTCAATATTTCTACATACATATATGATAGTACATATATTTTTACAGAGGTTTTACTTTTGTAATATTAATGTGCTATTGCATAAAGCTTTGAAATAACTTCCAGAAATAGGCAAGTTAAGTTTAAAATGGATCTTTTACTTCTACATGAGCTTTCAATAGAGAAAAAAGATGAAATTGTGCAGTTATTACTTTTGTGGCTTCACAAGCTTCAGCTGCTTGGGTAGAAGAAGATGCTCATTACAATCTCTCAGCAGAGCAAATGTTGAAATAGGAAACATTTTTTTCATATTTTGTGGCATCTTGAAGACTTAAAAAGGAAGAAATACATTTTTGGTTCATTTTTGCATCTTGTTTAGAGGGATTTTCTGGAGAATAATGTGACTATTTTGATTACCTCAATGTTTTTTAGTATTATTCAGTTTTGGCTACAAACCAGCTTGATCAATTGGTACAGTTAGGTAGAAGTAAAACCCATATAAACATAAAAAATGCAACACATAGTATTAATTTTACCCTGACATTCTGCTGCCTTCTCCTAAACTGCAAGGGCAAAAGATCTTAATAAGGCAGCAAATTAAAATGGATAGATTTCAGTAATTTAAAACACAGTGATTTTCTGCAATGGATATTCTCAATTCGTGTAACAAGGTTTATGGAAAACAGATGTTCAAAGTAAGTTACAATGATGTAGACTATGGACTTCTCTGCATTGTTATATTGCTGGGATCCAAGGAAAGAGTCTTTATTGTACCAATGGCTGATTGCAGAGTGGTGCAGGAGGAACTGGACTGGAAGAGTCTCTCTTTAAAAGTTAAATATTGATCACTTGTACAGCAATTGTCTCTAGTGTAGGCAAAGTCTGTTTTGTAACTGGTTGTTCCATACAAACTGGGGTTTCTCAGTACCCTTCAGGAGATGATCTCAGGTTTCCTTGACTTAACTGGAGACAAGGGGAATAGTGTGATAAGTTGTCTGGAGAGAAGTTTAGTGTTGAACAGGCCTGAGCTGCAATGGATAAATGGTACAAAAGTCTGTAGAGTGGCCAGACGCTTCTGCTAAAATTCTCATTCTGAAGGAAATGGTGATATGGCCTGTGATACAGATGGGATGACTGTCCTCTCACTGATACAGAAATAACTGGTACAGAGCCAGTTAGTTTAGGAGAAGACAAATGAGAGATCCATGTGTAGTGTTTCATCTGTACTTACTCTGAGTCTTAATGACTGTGGAATCTTCTTAACTCCACAGCACCAAGTGTTTAGGACATTAACACATCAGCTGAAGTTGGTACTTCAGACTACAGTATAAGTGGCCTGTGCATAGTCTTATGTAAAAGTTTTGGCTGACTCTTTACTTGTCTTGTTTTCCTGGCTCTTCCCTGTTAGAGTGAATAAATGGTTTCTATGGATTTGGAGCTAAAATAATCCAGATGTGTTTTGGGCTGGTGTGAGAAGTTGTAGTAGCTGTGATGCTTTTTGCTGCCTCTGTATGCTCCAAAAGCTCTTGTTATTTCATAACAATTTCCCCATTTGCTGCACAATTTGTGAATGGTGTTGATTTGTGTACTTAGTGGAATCTATAGGAAAATCAGAAATGCATTTTTGTTAGAGGCCTAAGTATATATGAGAGAAGATTTCTTTGAACAGAATCACGTGAACTATGAATACAGGCTGTAATCTGAAAAAAAAGAATTCTCAAGAAGCATCTCTGTAACAGAAGATGATGTTTCAACACTAATCAGAAATGTGACGGAAATCTCATTGATTATCTTTTAATATTTTTTTTGTTCTTTTTTCCCCCCACTTGTAATTCCAAACTATTTTATTTTTGAAAATTGTTATTGACACTATGCTGTCTCATTTTGCTTTACACTATGACTTTTCAACGTTACTTTATACTGTTGATTTGTTTTTGGTGTGGAAGACATATAAACTGAATAGAAGCATATAAGGTTTTATACATTTATTGAATAATTATCTGCTAAAACATATAATACATGAAAAACCACAAAGCACATGGGGGCATCCAGCCCTTTATGAAGTTCTTTTCCAATCTCCATAGTTCCTTGAAATTCCTTTATATGTTCTGAAACTCAGATGAAGTAGGAGGGGCCTCTCTGAACATTATTACTTTTGCTAGTTCTCATGTATCTTAAGACAATTCCTTCCTTCCTTAGTTCTGTGGGCTCTCTGTATGTTACAGCAATTCAGAAATAATCCTTGTTTTTACTTACCAAGACTCAGTCTTCAGAAAATAGTTTGTGTGCTGTATTATGGGGCAGATATTTTGCTACTTTGCTTGTATAAGAATCAGTGTTATGTAACTAAATCCCCATGCCTTATTTAGAAATTTTTTTCAAAGGCCTTTTATAGCATTTTATCTCCCATACCAGGTTGCTTTAAAAATTGAAAAAAGTTTCATAAAAACAAAAAATCAAAACATTCACAAATGTAATTTCATTTTGCTTTTGGCCTTTTCTTATGTTCTTGGACAACCAGGTCTTGATCATTTTCTATTAAGGTTTTTGTGGGATTTTTTTTCTGGATCATTAGCTCTGATGTCCTGGACAGATTCCAGTGTGGGTAATTGCATTCTGCTTCCCTCTCTATCAGTTCTCCCTGAAGTTCCAGTTGGTTTTGGTATTCATGTTCACATCTGTCCTAAGCTACAGTGTCCATTTGAAATATGCTTCTCATATGATTTCTCTTCTTTAGTCTAGGGTTGTTATATTTGCCAATAGTGAAACAAACCATGCCTTCCTCTCTTTGTTATAATACATTTTGCAATGTATTACAGATAGTTTAAGGTAAATCACATGTTGTCTTAAATAGTTACATTTGAAGGAAAAACCATTTTTGTTTTCAAAGGAATATTATGTAAGAAATGCAAGTGTGTATTTATAATTTTTTTTATTTTTTTTTAAACTTGATTATTTCAGTCATCTAAAAGTTTGCAGCTTCATTTGAAGACACAGTCCTCATAGATACTATACTTTCCTATACCAGAGATTTTCTGTACTGTCTGAAAAACATACCTGTCTGGATTTCTAACATTTACATTCATTCATGCTTGCAAAATCACCTGCAAACCCCCACACTGTTAATTGCACTTGAAGAGTGCTGTGAGCATCTATAGATGTTTATAATAAAACAACAATTCACCATTATGCAGAGATAAAATTGATTCATAGTGCATCATAAATCTCTGCCTTTTGTTATAGACTGGGGCTTGAATGTGTTCAGCTTCACATTCTCCATTTTGTGCTAACTGGCAGGAAAAAGAGTGTGAAGAAGGTAGTCAGGCAGTGAACTCACTAGGGCAGCAGCAGTTTCACTTTCTGTGTTATCAGAGACCTGATGCATGCATAATCACTTAATTAGAAAATGAGGCACTGTGATTCTTTCTGCTTCAGGATTTCTGTCTGTAAAACATGAATAGTGGTGCTTTATAAGAAAGTGATATTTATTTCATATTCTTTCCTATTCATTGTTTACCAGTTGCTCTGTATGAAACTCCTTTTGTTCATAAATACTTTTCTGTTTCATCTGCTGGCATAAAGTGTTTCTGACAGATCTATGGAGAATACAGTATAAAAGTATGTACTGCTGCATAAAGTTCCAAGCATATTTCTAATGTTAATGTTACAAAGGCAGATGCCTAATTTTTGTATGTAATGTCTTACATCTGCTTACACATCTGCTTTATCTATTGGCTTTTGATCTTTAACTTGCTGTCATATTCATCTGATTTGGCAGTAGCAACCTGATAAACTCTACTGTGTGTTGATTGGTAACTGTCACAAAAAATGAGAAATGTCTGCCCTCTGTCAAAATTGCCCTCTGTCAAGATTAATTCCTGGACTGGAAATGTCTAGACTGTATGGCTGCCATTGGATGTTTTCAATTTTGGTGAAATGTTCTGTTTATGACATGGTCTACTTTTTTTTTCTCTTTCCCCATAAAGACACTGAACAGTTAAGTGAAGAAATGAAAGATGGCCTCAGGCACCTTGCACAGACTTTGCAACTGTATTTGAAAACTGAGATCCAGGATGAGTCTCAATTGCCACCTGCAATTGACTTTTTTCAGATCTTCACAAAAGTAAGTGTTAAAATCCGGTTGCTTGACAACTCATAAATTATCTTTTCCTCGTGTTCATGATTTATTTCTGAGTGGGAGTTCAGTAGATACGTTCAGAGTGTGATATATGACAAAGCTAATTAAAGCTATTTTTTTATTCTGTTAGTATTTAAGCAGAAGTATAACTTTAATGTAATTGTAGCACTTCAAAATAAAAGAAGTAGCCAGAGGATATTTTTTCTTTTTGTTTTTTTAAAATTATCATGTTCATGTTGTTGGGTGAGAAAAAAAGCAAGAAAGTCCAAATATAATTGAATCAATCAACCTGAGTAATTTTTTCACAGTAATAAAGAGCATATAACATCACTCTTCAGCCTCGAAGTTTTCTGCCAAGTGAAATATTGGCAGGTGTGCTCCCATCCTATTTTGTCATTTAGAGGTATATGCTAATGTTTGTGATAGTACTGTATCCTACAAGCTGCTTTTTCCAGAGGCCTTGTGGATTATTTATTCTGAAAGATGAGATATAAAGTATTTAAAATTAGATTCCACAGTATGTAAAATGTTTATTGTGCTGCTAACTAAATATTGTTGGCTCTTGGTGAAGATATTTTATTACCTTCCATTCAGGAAGCTAAATTCAAACAATGCTAGCAGAAATATTTTATGTGAAGGGTACTCATAGTTTTAACTCCTTTTGATTTCTAATTGGTTGGTAAATAAGGTTAAGATGGAGAATGGCCATGTTGCTTTACAGAAACAGTGTGATGATTACTAAACACTCTGGAACACTGGTGAGGAAAATGCAGAAGGTTTTCAATTTTTTGAAGTACACACATGCACAAGCATGTGTACATATGTGCACCTCCTCTCCCCTCCCATGTGTTTTACCAAGGTGATGTAAGTGGCCATCAAGGGCAGAGTGAAAGCCAAGACTTCCCAGCTCCATATCTTGTTAACTGGAGAACTGGGAATGCTCCTGTTAATGACAACATTTGCCCCACTGCAGCTTTCTATCACAAAGATACTTTTAACTCAATGTATTCCATATGTTTTCCCCACTCTATTGAATGTAGTGCAAAGTGCTGAGTTGCGGAGTTTTTAATTTGTTGTTTTTGCTTTGGGTGGGTTTTTTTTGTTTTTTGGTCCCTTAGACTAGGGCTCATTTCTTTCTTTTGCTGGTTTTGCTTAGTCTGTGTGATAGCCTGCTCTGGGAAAATGGAGAGCAGATGATATAGACCTGTCATGTGTACACATCCTTGATATCATTGATGCTAAAAAGAACTGGCAGAAGGCATAGGAGAATCTGACTGGACAGGTGAGTGGTTGGGAGAAAAGAGCAGTGAACAGCCATGTGCTTTACATGAGTAAAATTAGTATCTCGTTCAGAGTTCAGCCAAGCACAGCTGTCAAGCTTTTTCTAAGTCCTTGTTGTCACTCTCTAATTTTCCATGTGGCATTTTATAGCTTTCCCAATTTGATTGTCAAATGAGTTTGTTATGAGTGCAATATTGTATTAAAGTATTAATTTAGTATTTCCCCATCCCTAGGGAGGTAGCAGCAGACGTTTTCTGCCATTCCCATGGAATGTTCTTTGGAAGATAACTGGATGCCCATGCAATTTTTTTTTTTTTTTTTAAAGCTGAATAGGGATGCTTATTCTCAGCAGGTAAAATTTAAGACTTGGGAACACAAAGTCTTTTGTAAAGTCTCAGATAAGACTTTTGCAGTCTCTTCTCTGTAGTATAAGTCTAAAGAAGACCAGCTGTGATGACTTCCTTGTGTGGTCATAGAATAAAGAAATACTACAGATACATAACTTCAAGATGTAATCTTGTTTTCCCAATCGCTTCCAACATTCCTTTCAAGTTCAGTAGGTGCTTATTCGAACACTGAACTTCTTTGGATCAGTTCTTTCATTGCATGCCACAAAAAGATCCAGTCAGAGGTCATTTTTTATTCTGTTTGATGCTGGATTCTCAAGAAGAAAAATAAACAGACTGCCAGACAAAAGAGAAAAATTATCCTGTGGTGAGGTGACTATATTCCAGATGGTTCTTGGAAAATCTCCAACCTGATTTAGGTCAAAAGAGCTTCTCGGAAGCTCTTTCAAACAGTCCTCCTTCTCTGCTGTCCACTGCTCTTGTCTTTGTGAAAGTTAATTATAGTTTTATTCACTTGCTTGTGATGCTTAATAGGCAGAGAATCCCCCTGAGTGTGCATTTGGAGAAACTGCCCATTAAAAATCAAAGAAAATGTTGCCATTTCTTTCTATGGGGGCAGAATTTCACCCCAATGTATTTTTAGTTTGCATGAGATCTGTGGAAAATACCCGCTGTACTGGATGGGAAGGTGTTTCAGAAGGGTTATGTACCTTTCTTTCTGACAGTGTTGCCCTGTCCTTACTAGACAATTTACTTTTGTATCAACTGTCCTTTGAGCTGGAGTTGAATTTTCTCATTTTTGTTATCTGATCACTTTTTGCAAGCTTCAGTTTATTTAACGTGCCATTTATCAAGGTTGTGAATGTTTTAAAATTCTGATCTCAGTATTAAACAGAATTATCTGCAGCTAATTACGTGGTAAGGTTTTAACTCCACTGAGACATTTTCTAATGTCAAGATAAATTTTTGACAGCGTGATTTTATGGTTTAATGATGTTTCCATAACCTTGAGATAAAATCAGTCCTTGCTTTTTATTCCTCAGCTTTTAATTACATGTGTGAGGAGGTGGCCTGGAGTCCTTTGAGACATTTAATGGATGCGGGATAAAGAATTAAATTTTTGTATACATTTATGGTTCTTTTAATAGTACCAGACAGAACAATGTGAACCTCTTTAAGACACTGAGTAAACTCTGTACCTACCATAAACTGTGAGTGACTCTACTGGCAGGAATCAGGCCTAAGGTGACTTCTTGTAGACCAAATATAGGCATGGTGTTTTACATAGAATTGCAACTACTCATACTATTGTGTAGTGTCAGAATTGATTTTTTGTGCATTTTGAAATAGTTGGAAAATTTATTTTCCAAATAATGAGAAGTAAAAGAGATTCTGATGAGTGCCAGTATGATAGGAGGTACAAGCCCCCAGTGCTATCTTGGTTCTTCCTGGGAACCAAGGCTGAGAACAACTCTTGGAGATAGATTTCATGGACAATTAGTGCTGAGGGGGGGGACTCCAGAGAAAGGGCTTGACCTGGAGGGGAAATTGAATCACCACTTACTTGTCTTCCTAATTGGTACTTTTGATCAATTATGCTAATTTCCTAAAACCTGTAAATATGTATTCATCCCTGTGGAGGTGAGCTTTTGTGGACATCTTTCCATAACTGCCCCTGAAGGCCTTCAAATAAAGATTGTCTTTTATATTATCTCCTTACTAAAATTATCTCTAGTTTCATTTCCAAGTTGGAAAAAAGGCAACACATAAAGCAGAGAGGATACTTATCTCCTGAAATAGGAGTCTCCCTAGTTCTTCTGTTGTGCAAAATTTCACTTCTGGACAGTATTTTAACCACACATGGGATGATAGGGACTAGACAAAGAATTTTAGTTTTATGAAATTTTCAATCTTTCCTGCAGTTCGAATTTTGACACCTTTTTGTTATGAACAGATTCTTCTTTGAAAGTAGGTGTGCTGCATTCTTTTATTTCACTGGAGAGGTCACACACCTGTGTATGTGGGATGTGAGCAGTCCTCTTTATGCAGGTGGTGGCTGTGCTGCTTGCCACTGTCTTCTCAGGTGCTGTTCTACTCTTTCAGGTCAGTTTAGAATTGACACAGATCAAAAAATATAAATATAAAACAGGTCTGAATGACTGTAGAGCTATAAGTTTAGGATACAGTACAAAAACAATCTATACGTATCTGTACGTATTAGAAACGTGTGCAATTTTTATATGGCAGATTAATTTATTTTTGTCTCGCTTTTTGGAGGTTTGTGACGTTGACATTAGAGTAAAGAAGAGATACAAGTTTGATGCTGTAGGCCAGTCTCTGTGCCCACAAAAAGTTTTAACCAAAAAGTTTTAAACAGTTGTCTGTTTAGGCTGTAGGTGTAGTTGGTTTTGTTTTAAACTTAAGAAGTAATAACGAGGCTCTATGAAGTGCAGAGGTACATCCCTCAAGAGGCAAAGTGTCCTAGTCTCTTTAAAATCCTTTGCTTATTTCTGCTATCAATATTTAGATATTTTTACTTGTTCTTCTAACTTTTCGGTACTTTTTATTCCACTCAATGCTTTGAAATAATTTCTTTTGAACATGAAGTATTAGTTGCAATTAAAAAGAAATCTCACTCTTAAAATGGTTTTGCTATGGAGTTGAGCAGTGTCATTTGGCCTTTGTAAAGCCTGAATACTAAATTATGGTAATTTTTTGTGTGCTGTTTTATGTGGAAGTTGAAGGAGATACTAAATGATATGACTGATAAAGTGTGTTTCATCTTCACGTTGCTCCTTCAGATCTTATAGGCTCAATGCTCTCTGAGAAGACCTTGGATTACAAGATATTCTTCAGTAATGCTTTCAGTAGGTTTCTCTTACTTATGAATCACTGGCTAACTTAATAATTCCTGGAATCAGAGAAATTAAAATTCATTCGTATCAAAAAAGTCAAAAGAAATATTAGGATAAAGTTATGAGCAGGTTAAGAGTTGTTAAAGACATGCAGGTGAAGGTTGCTTTCTGATGCTAGGTTTGCTAATCTAATTAATTCTGGATGCACTTGTTCAGTTTCTCTGTGACTGGGAGGCTGTGAAGTTTTTTTCCTTGAGGCAGGAGGAAAAGAAAGCAAGTGCACATTTAATCCATCATTGCTCTTTGTGTAATTCAAAGTTAATGTGCATTGCTACCCTGTCTCATGGGAAATTGAAGACCAGTACTGACAAAATTATTTTTTGTCATGCCCCAGGAAACTATTTTGCACAAACCTTTTAATTTTAATAGTTCTTTTTTTATTATAAATGCCAAAGTCTTATAATTTACAGGAATTATTATACCTGAAACAACATTGGTTAAGCTTAGGTGCTCAACATACGTTTGTATTTGTTAATCTTCCTGACTCTTCTTTTTATTTTAGAGTTGTAAGGATATGTTCCTGCTCATCAAACTGTATCAGAACCTTTTTCTCTGACTATTGCCATCTTTAAGTCTACTGGTGAGATTTGGGATTATCTTTTTACATGTAGTGCTATTGATTTAGTTGGTAAGGTTTTGTTTGGTGGGAATATGGACATGGGAATATGGACTCTCCAGTTCTCTCTGGATGTGGTTTTTAAGCTATTGAAAGCTTCATGCTTACAGCTGTGAAGAACTGACTTACAATCATTAGAAATACTGGGTTGGTTACTGTCAGAATAATTCCAGGATAATTTTTCTGTACTCTCTTTCCAGTGTATTCCACAGGACCATAACAAAAGTCATTCTGATAGACCTTCATAGTTCTACTGAGAAAACATGAATGACCACTTGCCTAACATGTATTGTTGATTCTGAGCTGCTGTCTTATCTAGCAAGAGGTGAATCAATTAAGATCAGCCTCTGCAGTACACAAACTCAAAGGAAATGGGAAAAGCTAATTGTATTAGGAGAAAACTATGCACTAGTTCTTGCAGTATAGAAAACACCTAGTATTCATTTAAATGTTGTCTTTTATTGTTTACATTCTTGAACTTCAGCATTTTAAGCTCCTTTTTTGATGTGATCCAGTGACTGAGACAGAAAAGTTCAGGTGCTTGCATGTGCTTCCTGACAAAACAACTCCCTCAGATTTGTTGGACAGCCTTGCAGAAACTTGGATGAACCAGTGTCACCTGATGAACAGAGCTGTTTGAGCCCTGGACTTGGGAACAGTACTAGAAAAAAATCTGTGTGCTGCAGACTAATCTGTGCTGTCATTCTGGGTTTTAGCTCTTTTGAAGAATGGGGATTTTTGTGAGTACAAGGTGGTGTAAAAAAGTAAGGAGCTGGTGTTTTAACAAAGGAAAGACTTAGGGCTGTTTAATAATTTGTTGCCTTGGTCTGGGATCACAGGGTTTTCAGCCTGGCATCCCTTGTTTCCTCTTCAATTCTGCTGCTCTTGAAAGCATAGGAGTATGTAGGAAATCTGAAGTTGACCTTATTTTTAATTTAAATTGGCCTGTGATTTCAAAAAGTCTGTTAAATGGCAATAATGCTTTTCACTTGTGTAGTGCTTCCAATAAGCCTCAAGAAGAAATTGGCTAAGATTTAGCAACAATTCTTTATAGTTTTCTTGTGTACCAGACAAGTATTTATAAGAACTTTAAGGCTAATAGAAAGTGTTCCTGTAGCTGCCTTTTCATAAGAGTCCTGCAGGGCAGTCAGAACCAAAACAACATCTGTCCTACCACACAGTGTAGCAGTCACAGTCTGCTGCTTGTTTCTACAATGGAACAATGAGCAAGTGTAAAGAAAACTGGGATATGCACAGTTGTTTTTAAGAGCCTACATCTTAAGTTGTATCTTTTAAATTTTGCAGAAATAGTTCTATACTGCTGCTAGGATTTGCATTGTATTTCTCATGATGTTTGTTTAGCTCAATGTTGTTGCTTGAAGTCAAGATTGCAGAGGAAGTGGCAACAACTGTGATCAGCTTTAGAATCAATAGTGTAAATAGAGATTAGAGAAAAATTACTAAATATTTTAATCAAATAGGAAGAAATATTGCAGCAATACTCTAGAATAAGGGTGATAAATAATCTGATGAGACTCCTCTCTTTTTGCCAAGTGAAAGTTGAGTCACCACTGGAAGTTATTTTTGTCTAAGGTGATTTTTCAGGTTTAGCGATCTTCTGTTATTTCCCCATTGAATTATCATTTGGGGGGATAATTTTCCATAGCAATTATCTTAATTTTCAGTCAGAGCAGTTACCTTGAATAGCAAAAGGATATTATACCAGACTGCGAAACAAGGCTTCAAGCATTCTACCAGATTTTAAATTAGAGTACATTATCACAATTAAAATATAAGCGTTTACTAACAAAGCTTGTTGCAGTGAAAGTAAAACTGTAAGACTTCAATATTTCAAATTGAACTTATGGTATAATTTGGGTCCCCTCATTTAGTTGTATGTACCATCTGTTTTACAAACTGCCTGTCGTATAACAAGCACCAGGTGTAGAAAATGAAGTAGAAGAGTTTTAAAGCAAAAATATATTACAAGGGGTGGTTGGGTAGAAGTTGTAATAATATGGTTTTGTGTAGTAGGAAAGAAAGCTTTGTTTTTGAAGGGTGAAGGGAAGCAAAAAGACTAATTTTTAAGGTAGTTAATTGAGCACAGATTGAAAAGCATAAACTGATAGAAAAGTTACTGACTGAAGTGGGCCAGCATGGGGGAAAGTAATGCTGGCTGGGGGCCAGCTAAGTTGAAAGTAATAAGATGGCAGAAAACAGTTTAGAGGAAAAAAAAAGGCAAAGTAGTGTAGGCTATTTTGCAACAAGTTGGGTTTTTAAAGAAAAAAATTATGTAATTTATTTTCTAGTTTTTTTTAATTTTATTTTTTAGTGTGGAACTAAAAAAATCCCAGGTGGCCAGGACATTAATTACCATTAGCTTCCCTAATTCTTCTCAGAGCATATCCACAAAACACACCTTTTGAAAAGCCAATGGTTTCTGACACGTGATATACATCAGTCTGTTGTCTGTTTTCTGACACCCTTATGTAAATGAACTGGAAGCAGTAATTATAAAAAGCTTCAGTGGTTGTAACAATTTAAGTACATGTAAAAATGTGTGGGCTGAGGCACCTTTTATGTTTAGGGAAAGCTAGCATGAAACAAGGTCGAGGAGATGTTAGTAAAGATCTGAGTAGTAAATGAAAACCATTTACATCCTCTATCAGGAATTTTAAAAGCCTCTAATTGAGGAAGATAAGCCTGATACCTGCTTGTAATGCTGTTGGCAGCAAAGTGTTCTATCTTTGTCTTTAGCATGACCTGCAATGGGGTTGCTTAAAGCAATTTTGTTTGTTTGCTTTGGCTGTGGCAGAGCTAGGATTTTGTGGAAGGATTCTTAATCAGCTCTGAGACATTCAACATGTTTAATAGATGAAAAGGCAAAAAACTCTTTTTCTTCCAGAATGACATAGTCGTAGATCAATAGTCAGTTGAAAAATACGATGCTCTTGGAATATAGGATGATCTTTGAATATAGGATGGGGAACCATGTATTTGTGGTGCTATTGTTGACTTGCTATATTCTGAGCTGCTTCAGATCCTCTCTCAGAATGAGGATGATACCTGTCTAAGGTATGCTGTAGAGACAAATAGCTGTTACAGTTGAAGTATCAATTGAAGGTGCAACCAATTCTGTCTAACGCAGGCATTTCAGTGGGTGCCAATTAAATGATACCTACCTATGTGGAATTTAGTCCTCAAAAGCGTGTTCTCTCCATATTCCCCAATATATGAGTATATCTTTTTTACTTTAACAGTAATTGTGGTGTGTCATGTTCTATTTCATTAAAACTACTCCTAAGTTTGTTGTAGACATAAGATGGAGAAAGAAACAATTAGACCAGGATACTGATTCAATATCATAGTCAAATTGATCCTGTGTTTTGGCGTGGGTGAGCAGCTGTCACAACGGGGTTGATGTGCTATCAGCTGGTGTGAGATCACTTAGCTTGTGCCACAGCAACCTGAAGCTGACAAAGGCTGTCTCAAATACTTCCATGACAGTGCTTATGGATATTTTGCCATGGTGGCTGGCAGCAGATCGTGCAAGCAAGGTGCAAGAACTCTGCCATTGACAGCCAGGATGGTTTGTTAGAGCTTTCTTACTTGCCTCTCCTTACACACCTACACTGGAAGCTCCAATGTTGTCCCCAGGTCAATTACAGTAGATTGACTGGCAGAGTCAGATGGAGGAATATTCCCTTTAGGAAATCATCTAATTTAATTTTTTCCTCCCCCTTTCTTCCTGATTATATAAATATTGACTAGACTTTTAAAATGTCTGTGGTCATCAAGAAAACGTATTTCTTCTTACGGATCCTTTGAAAATTTCTGTGCTGGTTATGGGCTTTCTGAAATTTTAAATGTGTTCATTGAAATGTGTCCCTAATGTCATAGATACTGCAGATAATGGATTTGAACTAATCTCCCTTCTTAATTTAAAGTAATTGTGGGCTGATATTCAAGTTTTTATGATCGCTTTTGGAAATAAGGCAGTATTTTTCTAGTTTAAAATAGAAATCTGTAATATTGAAGCTTTCTTCCTTCTCACATTCCAAAAGAATATTCTTCAGTCTGTCAACAAACCTTGTGCTTTGCCTGTACTCAGAAATATAAACTTCATCTTCTTCCGTCTTCTATTACCATCAAGGCCATGTTTTCATTAAACTTTCAGAGGAAAGTGGATTGGACGCCCACTCTTTGATGGGTATTTTTATGCATTACAAAGTCATTGAAGTCAGAGTTTCGTCATGTAAATAGCTAGAATGTGGTGATGTGTTGCTCCTAGTCAAGATAGAAATGGTGAAGTGCTAACCTACTGTCAACTTCCATTCAGCATTGTGGATGAAAATTACTTTGCTTGTTTGGGTCTTTAGTGTGGGAAGATAGTAAAGAAGGGTGCACACGTTTTCTGTGACATCAGTGTTTTCTACTATGCAGAAATTATACAGACTAAGTAACGCTGACATGTTTCTCATTTTGTAGTAATCTCAGCCTTTAAGCTTTTTCTCAAATTAAAAAAATCAGTGTTTTAAACAGCAGCTTGCACGGTGTGCATTTGTGCCATCTAATCTTCTGAAAGAGTGCTATTTGCTTTTATACTTTATAAGTATGAGTAAAATTCCATGATCTGGCTGATAGTGAGAAGCTGTTGCAGAAGTATAGAATTGCTTGTTTTGCTTTAAACTTTCAACTTTTTATTGTATTTTTATATTTTTTTTTAACCTGAGACATTATCCATAATTCTGGTGAAAATTTAAATAGTATAAATCTCTCTAAAATATCTCTCTAAATGAGAGATTTTATTTGCCTAGGTTTTATAATTAATGTTGCGTGTATTGACTATTTTTTTGTCTATTAATAAGTGAAGTACAGTCTATAGTTTTATAAAAAATTATATAGTAACAAAGAAGCAGCTTGTGAGAATATAATGATAGTGTTGGAATTTTCCTAGTGGATTTGGATGAATGACAGCTATGAGTCCTACATAATTTCCTGCCTCAATTATACAAGATCATTGTTTCTCATTCCATAGCATTTTTTTTTCCATTAAACTCTCCTTTTAGACGTATTAGTCAGTCAGATGGTAATTTTTAATGTAAGTTCCAGTTCATTTGATTGGAAAGCCATAGTTCTGAAAAGCTCCAGTGATGAAGGTTAGTGCAGTACTTCACCGGTTTGCCCCCATTCTGTCGCTTTACTCAGGACCAAAATTTGTCCAATTGCCTGAATGATGTACCTAGGCTGACTCCAGAGCTGAGTGGTGGCAGGAATGACCAAGAAGGGAATTGAGCTTGTTGTCTTAACATCCTCGTACCTGACAGTTAGATTAGGAATAAGTGCATTTAATCATCTCCCATGGAAAGAATATACATGAAATGAATTAACAGTGGCTGCTGAGAATCGCAGCAAGATTTGTACCATCATCTTCAGCATGATTGAAACACAGGGGATAAAAATAGAAGCCATTTGGATTAATTGTGTTAACTGTGGTTTTGAAAAATACCTTTTCCTGGTTAGCTTTAACTTTACAGTTACAAAAAAAAACCTTCTTGACTTAAAGATTATGTTAATGGATATGCTTCCTATATATTATTGAACTGTCTTTGTAATATCTTGTCATGGCAGAAATTAGAGCATATAAGAACATGTAAACAAAAAGTACTCAGTAACAGCAGGATGTTGTTGAACATGGTTCTTATTTGCAAGCTTGCATCTTCCTGGAAGCAGCTGAATTTAGATGGAGTTCTGATGTCTCACCATGGCCCTGGATGTTGCTGGTGGTATCAGTAGATAATAAATCATAGTGCATGCTCTTGGATCAAGGCGAAAAGCAAATCTGTATCTGGGTATAAGACCAGAGAGATGATGACTCTCCATAACCACACAAATGGTGTAAATACAGAAAAATCCTGTGAAATAAATAGAGATGTGTCTGGTAGCTTTGTATTCTGGAGGAGACTGATCCATTGGTAGAGATCTGTTGGAAAAGCAAACTGAAAGAGCTGAAGTATCCACAGTAGTAAGAGATTTTTGACCATGTAGTAGCCGATTGTGTGGGAGAACAGTAAGCATATACACATCTACTTTCCAAGCATGGTGCTGCCAGCTGTATTTCTTTGAAGTTTTTCCTCTTCAAATCAAGGAATTGCACTACAGACAACCGCATAAATAAAATTTATGCTGGCAACCCCATCCATGATATAAGCAAACTGACCAGCTCAGTTTACTAGATCCAAAATTGTATGATTTCTGGTAACTCTTTTTACTACTACCTAAGTGTTATAGATTCACAAGAAATTACATTTGCAAATTTTATTTTCTGTCCATTCAATTTCTAGAGGAGATGGATGAGAGGAATGTGAAGACTTTAAGAAAGACACAGAAAGAGAAAAACAAGCCTGCTTATAAGGGAGCATGGTGTTTTCCAGTTAGGTCTGAAACAACATCTGAGCACCATTGTTTTTTGTCAGAGCATCTGTTGTTTTTTTTTTTGGGATGAGCATACAGATATTTGTAGAAATTTAAGTGAATGTGCCTAAGTGTGAGAAATGGAAGTGATGAGAGGCTGGTGAGTGACTAGTCATTTGTGTAGTTCATCATATTCTAGATCAGTTATTTTGCTAGCATTAGCCTGTACACATAGGGGAAGAGCGAAGTTGTGAATTTATGTCACTATATGGTTTTAATCACACTGTCTTGCTGATACCCCTTTGACTGGAGTTCTGTTTTCAATGTGCAATTTGAGATTTCTCTGGACTCCATTTTTGCATTGCTATGGTGGAGGGGAGCAATGGTGCCTAGGCAGAAATAAGATGAAGCTTTGTTGCATCCAGCTTGTTAGGTCAAACAAGCACATAATAACAGTAATTTGTATTTATCTGCTGCCTTCTCCTGAACTCTTTTACTCCAGAGTTCTCACAGTCAGCTTTCCAACATGTGAAGGCAGGAGTGTGTTACATGCTGTCATTCAGTGGAAATTGATGTTTACTTGGGCTAGGATTAAGTAGAGAATGCTTGATTGTCTGATCATAATTCTGTAATTAGTATTCTTAGTCATTAGAAGTCTCATTGGGTCTCATGAATTTATTTACATGTAGCAATATGAATTAAGGTGTGTATTTGCAGCTTGGCAAGTTTTCTCCTGGTGTCTCATCTTTCCAGTGGGTAGCTGTTGTACATCTTCTGCCATTCCAGTGGGGAGATGCTACTTGTCTTAGTTCTTTATGGCAGAAAAAGAAACAAGTCTTTTAAACCAAACAAAATTTGCATACTTGTTATGGTGCTACTACTGGCAAATAAGAAGCTCTGAATTGCACTTTTCAGAATCAAAATTGCACAGAGAATTTGGAGAAGCTTCAAGAGGGAGGGCAGGTGACTGTTGTAGCTCATGAAAGCAAATGATGTTGATTAAATACAGGTAATGATCAATTGTGGAATTTAGAATAGTGAGGCAAAATGACTTTGATTTATTGTTCCAAGTAAAGCTAAGTTCTCAGGAAAAAAGATAGAGTAAGAGATCTGGCCATGGGATCCTACAATGTTCCATTGTTCTTTTTGGAAACTAACTAGCTTTTTTTAAATAGTCAAATTTGCTCTTATCTCACTAACACTGATTTTTTTTTAACTGAGTCTGTGTGAAAAAACAGATCTGTGGGAAAACCAGCAGGTTTTGTATCCAGAATGCCTGAAAGATTTTTAAGGCTGAAAGATCATTTTGCATAGTGATGGTGATGTGCTGTTCTGGTCCAGATTGCAGATCTGTATGGGAATCATATGCCCAAGCATATATGTGCTGTTTGATTTGGGTATCCATTCTGACCCTGTGACCTTGTGTTCAACCTTGTGGGTTGAGATTCTAGTAGATTGAGAGTCCCATCATTGATTTAATGGAATTTGGGACAAGATGTGAATGTACTCATTGCTTCTTAAGAGCAAATGGAACAAAACTTGAATTTTTCCCACCCTGGTTTCTTGCCAGAAGCTGCCTGCATCCACTCACATGTCATTCTGTCCTGGTAAATAAATCTGCTTCCACATATCTGTCTTAGCTCTTCTGTGTTCTGGGAGATGTTATATTGGAATTATGATCAGCACAATGTATGTTCAATGTGAAAAGTATACCATGGAATAGTAACACTAGCACATGCTGTTTTGCTATAGGTTAGGAAAAATTAATTAGCACTGCTATTATTTAAGTGTTACTAATTAATGTTACACTGTAGTCACATGCTGTAAAAAGTTTTCAATAAGCTGTTTCACATATGTAAAAGACATATGTTGTTATGCAAAAGAAAGGTAGCTGGAATCAGGATTGCCTGGGATTTTATTGATGTAAATGCATTTTTTAGGGAAAATGAAACAGAAGTCTTATAGATCACACAAGACTTCTGTACCTGTAGGTTCTACAGAAGGGGACATGTGATCTGTGATCTTTGAAACCCTGAGAGAAGACCTTTAATGAAGCTTGACTTTATGCCAGAACACTCTAAAATCAGTTTGAAAATTATTATTGATATGTTTATTAGAAGTTAAGGCATTCAGCATTGTAAAGGAATGCTAGAGTACTTTGGAAGTTAGTACGAAAACTACTTTAGAAGTATTTCCCATGAAAACGCTCTTGCTCTTTGATGCTTCCATATGGCTGTGGCAAATGTTTCTGCTCCTTTATTTGAGCTGGCAGGGAACCTGTAATTAAAGTATAGAAAGATGCACTGGGAAAAAAAATGTCTTTGAGAATTCAGCTGGATTTCCTAGCTATAGGGGTATTTTTATTTGTAGAAAAGTAAGACATGCTTGGAAATGCAGAAGGCTGCTTTGATGTTCTCTCGAGACATCTGTCCTTGATTAGCTGCTTGAACCAGTGATGTTGTGTGTTTGTGCCTTGTTTCCAGGGAAGCTATCACTGATAGCTTCTTTTGAGGAAGGAAAAGCAGCAGATGAAAATGTGCTCATTTGCTGCTTTATTCTGAGGCCGAAACATTCCCCAAATGAACTCTTGCACATTTCAGTTTTTGAGGGCTTTGTGGTTCTGTGACTGAATAATTGGGAAATAAGTTTGAAGGCTTATATGCAAAAGCATAAGGGATAGAAAATGCACTGTAAGTTAAAAATGTTGAGCTACGATTCATCCATTCACAACTATCATGCAATTTAAAAGATACCCTGTAAGCAGCATTTGATTATGCAGTTAGTTGTATTAATGGACTTCAGGAAAACTTACTTCAGATGTATTCTTAGTAGTTGGTGAGTTAAAAGAAGCAATTACCTTTTATATCTTCCAGTGTGAGACAAATTCCTTGTCTGATGTCTAGCAGTTTAAGCTTCAACAGCTGTTGCCAACAGCCTACCTGTCTGACCTAAATAGCTTTTGGATTGCACCAAAATACTTTGAATAAAATTCTTTTAATAAATGAGCACTTTTGGGAATTTCTGAAACTCCCTTAGTTATAAGGAACTGTCAGTTCCCTAACTGAAAAAGATTGTTAGATTTAAATACAAATAAGAATCTTTATTTTTTACTTGTTTCCAAGCAAATGGCAAATTGAAATTTTAGTAAGTCAGTAACAGTGAAATAAATAATTAAGTAGTTTTAAATAATTTTGATAGTTTTCCAGCAGTTGGGTCTTATACACATGTAGAGACAAGGCTAGGATAACAATTCTGAGATTCTTTGAGTGGTGTGTTTATTACAGAGGAATTCCTAAGGACTTCAAATTAATGTTGTTTTTTTTTCCTAACTGAAATGCACCACTTTCTTCACAGAAAAGGAGAGCCATTGTGATACTTAAAACTTTAAACAGCTTTAGTATTGCTGTTCTTTTAGGAAAGGTCTCTCCTTCTCTTTGGATCTGAATGACCTGGCCTGTCCAAATGAGGCTGGTGATGCCAAATTGCAGAAAAGGAAAAGGATGCAGGAAAGCATGGTTGCAAGCAGAGCATGTCAGTAGGCAGGGGCATCTCCTACAGGTTAGGGAGGTTTGAAGAGAGCAGAAGAGGCAATCCAAAGGTCATTTGAACTTTTTTTTTTTTTTTTAATATGATGCAAAATAAAATAAAGAAGACATTTCATCAGAGTGTTTATTTTCTCTTCTTGCAGTGTTACTGGATTAACAGATAATCCATAATGTAAACAATATTAGTGTTATTTGTAACTGCTGTCTACATTTTGGGTAATGCTACTCTGTGTGTCAAGAAACCAGTAGAGGGAAATAAAACAAGAATACAAGAAATAATCAATTTATTTTGAGCATGATTTGCTTTAACCCTGCTGCTTTTGTGAAGACAGTAGTTATAGTGGGACATGACATAATGTAGAAATTTTCAGCAAAATCCCTCATGAATTTTATGGTTGCAGTATTTCTGCCCTTTAAAAAAGTATGTTACAGAAGTGATGTAAGATTTAATGGGACTCTTGTTTTCTTATAATTGAAAAAGTATAATTGCCTTTGGTGGAGGCTGAGCTAGAAAACAGGAAATGCTGATCATGTGTGACATGATCTGGGATTGAATTGCTTGAGTTTTTATTCCTTTTGGCATTTATCTGCCATTTCCTTTTTTTTAGCTTTAGAAAACACAGGGAAGAATAATCTCTCTGCATCTTTATTATAACTGGTATTTCTGTGTAGGCTCAGCTTTGTTAGGAAAACTAGTTGTGACTGCGGAGTAATTGTAGGGTTGGGATTGCCCGTGGAAAGCCAGATGCAGTGGGTTACTGTGCATGAATTAAGAGCTGGCAGACATTTTGGCTTTCTTTAAGGGGATGTTGTTGTTGCTGATAGTGGCTTTTTTGTTTTTGACTAAACACAATCCATTTTGATAGATTAGTTTTCAAAGTCGTTTGTCTTGATTAAAAAGGGGCTATATCAAGCTTTTGCAGGCCAATTTGGACTGTTTAGAATAACATGACTGGTGTTTAAATGTGGTCTTCAGAAACTGCTTTGCTAACAGAGGCTGTTTGTTCCTGTTCTCTTACTAAACAGTTTGAAAGGGGTAGAACTAGTTCACATCAAAGCTCTGGTTTGTCTAACAGCCTGTTAACATCAAATGAATTAAGCTGAACTAGGTCAGTATATTGTGATCTAATAATATTAATGCAATCATTTGATTTTTTTAAAAAAATACCATTAGAATTTAAAAGATTGGTGTTTGCTGGACCTTGAGCCTGAAAAAATAAGCTCTTCTGTGATTGACTCAATGCCTTTTTTTTCCTTTCTATTTAAATACAGAAAATAGTAACTGTTCTTAAGGTGAGAGTAGAAAACCAGGAAACTGCTTGACCTGCCTAGAGAAAAGAAGCAAGAATGGCAGAAGTAAGGGGCTGGGTGGCTTTTTCCTATTCTCCCAATTAGCTTCAGGTAGGGAGATATCAGATCAATAAGAAAAGGGCCAGAGTTTCAGTTGCATTTTACGTAGCGTTTCACAGTAAACAAGCTTTGGATTTTATGGCAGATGGTTTTAATGAAGCCCTTTAAAAATAGGGGCAAAACACCTAGTGTTATAAATTTGGAGCTTTTCACTGGTTTTATTGCTATACCAAGCAGACAAAGAGATTTATGAGATTCTGAAATGCTACAGAACGTTTTTACTAACTTAAAAATACTTTGGATTGGCATGGTACAGAATAAATGGCAACTCATTCTTGTGGCTGAATCCTGATCCTCACTTTCCCTGTTGTAGATAAGAAGATACAGGAAAATATCAGGGAGACTGAAGGTGGAGGGGGGTAGAGAAGGAATAGAAAAGGACAAGTAAAGGTTTTCACTTGGCTCAGGAAATTCATAAGGCAGAGGTTGGTGAGTACTGGGATGGATATATTGGTGGAAAAATCCCTCTCTCTCTGTGTATTTACTACCTGTTTTCACAAACAATCTGGTGTGGGCTGGTCAGAAACATGTTACTGTGCTTTCACACACACATTTGTTTAGACCTGGAACAGCTGTCCTTAAATGATGATTTGTAAATCCTGTTTATCAAAAGTAACCTGATGATCTGTGAGCTTAGCACTGGAATTCCTTATGTCAACTCACATTCATAAAAATAAGAATTAAAACTCCCTAATAGAGTAATCTTAAATATTACGTGTTTCAAATGCATAGAAA
Source organism: Dicaeum eximium (assembly GCA_013396995.1). NCBI lineage: Eukaryota > Metazoa > Chordata > Aves > Passeriformes > Dicaeidae > Dicaeum > Dicaeum eximium. Next base: position 213,831 of record VWZP01001120.1, read on the forward strand.
TCTTTTAAATAGATGATGGTATTAAACAGGATGGGTATTAAATGGTGTATGAAATTGTAGCTGTGAATCTTAAACCTTATAATGCACACTGCTCATTTTTGTTTGTTCATATGTTCTCTCCATACCACGTGAAAATCATTTAATTGGTGTAAATTCAGATAGCTTTGCTGATTGCAGTGGAGGGCATTGGGAACTGCAGCTCTATACTTTCCAGAAACAAAGTGTAATGGTTGCTAGCAAGGAGGCAGCTGATTAATAACGTGAGTTTTATGGTCAATAGGTGTAAATTATCTACATTTGATTTTTATGTGGAAAAGAGGACAAATAAATTATTTTTGTCCTTTCACAGGAATCATGTACATGCCTGCTACATAAAGCAGATCTTTAGATGAGAATATAGAGCTGTTGGTCAAAATATTAGCAGTTATATTTATAAACAAGTGAATACTACATAACACCAGTCTGTATTTTTGCTGTTCTTCTTTAGTGTATTTAATATACAAATGTATTGTGGGAGTTAGTTTGTTTGATTTTGTTTTAGTTATTTTTAATATTTGCTTTATTTTAATGCCACAATATCTTTTTCTCACCATAAAGATGATCAATCAGTAATTAAAAAGAAAAGGTTCAGCATGCATCAGTTATTTTCCACTTTGTCCTGATGATAATGTCATTGTCAAATACAAAATATTCTCAATAAAGACAATATATGGGTGAAAATCAAATCTTACCAAACCAGTCTTAACTGATTTAGTCTGTAGAAAAGGTGGCACAGGGGAGATCTGAGCGGCGTGTCGGTCTCTTCCAAGTAACAAGTGGAAGGACGACAGGAAACAGCCTCAAGTCATGTGAAGGAAGGGTTAGGTTGGACATTAAGAATTTTCTTTTCATGGATAGAGTTGTCAAGCATTAGAACAGACTGCCCAGTGCTGGAGTCCCCATCCCTGGAGGTGTTTAAACTATATGTAAATGTGCACTTAGGGACTTGGCAGTGCTGGCTTCAAGGTTGGACTTGATTTTCAATGTCTTTTCCAGCCTAAATGATTCTGTGACATTATGACCTTATGGAAAATAGATCCTTGCTAAACTATTTATAGGGTTTTATTGATGAGTTTGTGTGTTTGGTGGAGAAAGGTTTAATAGCAATATTATCAACTTTTATCTTTTCGGTCATGTAAATTAAGAAAAAAGTGTATCACATGCTAATCAAAAGCCCTGCAGAATTTTACAGTTATCACAGCATTCATTGGAAATTATAGTATTCCCCGTACATGCTTTAGACATGTCTGACTCACAGGGTTGGATTCTTCACCTTGTGCTATTCAATACTTTAGTGAGAGTCTTTATAAGCAATGATGATTTTAATCATTTGCCCAAGCACTAACAAAATACTAGCCTAAACTACAGCTGTTTGGTAAGACAATAGGATGAACCTGAACTTTTTATTTCAATACAGACAATATTTATTCCATTGTGTTGTTACCCTGTGAATTGCATCTTCACTTGGCCCAAACCAAGTATTCTTGCTGTAAGAGAAATTGTTTATGGGTGTAGAGTGACAAACTTCTGGGGATTTTTAAAGAGTCAGGACTAAAATCTTCATTATTCTATTTCTGTGATGAAAAAGGGCTGCTATATTTTCATTTATTTAAAAGTTGAAGAAAACAAAAGGAATTATTTCAACTAATCAGTGTGTGGAAAACATTGTCTTCTGTTTTAAAAGCTGGTATGGCAGACAGTATTTTTCTCCCTCCATCCAACAGATCACCACAGTAATGTGTCTTACTGCAGTTGTTTTTTTCATTATGCTTGGGCAACCTTTCATGCAACTTTGAGTTTGACAATGCTTTTGTTACTTTTCTCTGTAAAGAAGACATAGAGGTCAGAAGTTGTATGCTACCCACTCTGAAGCTGAAGTTTTAACTTACTAGCTTCTTCAGAAAGATTTGGGAATGTTGTGCTCTTGTGATAATTCTTTACTAAAATGTCACGTGCCACAGCAGAAGTAGTTGGGACACGCTCTTTCTAAAGTAATCCTTTGCTAGGATTTAAAGATTTTAGTTTAGGTGCTGGTGAAACTGCTGAGAAGCAAAGAGGGGGTGTGTGTGTGTGTACTTGTTTCCAGCTTTTACCCCATCATGGCACGTATTCCTGGAGGAAGAGCAGGACATGGTGGTCTCTTACAGTGGGGAATTGCAAACAAATATGTCTGTGGGGTTTATAGTCATAGAAATACCATGGATGGCCTTCATCTAGACATTGGTTTTGCAATTACAAAACCTTTTAATAATAGGTTTCCCCCCATGCACCATTTCACTGTACCCCTTCAGATAGGACTAGCTTGTTACTCACTTGCATGACTAGGTAAGGATGTTGTCTCTACAATGTTTTATTCGGAATGAAGTCAAATGTTCACTTCCAGTGAGTGAAAACAGCTGAAATGCTTCAAAATATTTAAGTAACTTATTTTCCAGTTATCGTGGTAGCAAATCTTGGATTTGTGCAAATGTAAGCCTTTTGTATTAGGAAGTCACAAAATGGATTGATAAATGGATGTTCAATAATTATACAAAAGCTTATTTCAAACTTGCAAATCTTTGCCTCATAGAAGGAAGTAAATATGCAGAATTTCTTGGTAGACTTGAGACTATCAGAGGGAGATACTGCAAGTTCAAAAAATATGGTATCCTCATTTTTTTGTGGCTTACTGACAAAATTAATCCTGAGGTCACATTTGGCAATAAGTAATCTTTTGATGTTCTTCCTGATAATCAAATTGTCTGAGAAAATTCTTTGTGTTATCATAAATCTGTGTCCGTGCAGTCATTTTATGCAGGTGATTTTAAAAAGTAGATTTTTGACCTGATAGAAATGGAAATGTTTCTTCAAAGTGAGAAAGAAACTTCAATGAGGAATATATGAAATGATTTTCTTTAAAATCTAACAGGCAAAAAATTGCGGACACTTTTTGAAAAATAAGTTACATCTTCATGTCACATCCCAAGGAAAATCTTGACATTCTCACTCAATGATGCTTAACCAATTTTCATAATAAATCCTGCAGCCAGTATTCCCTCCCATGTGAGAAGAAAAAAACTCAAGCTTGGTCTTGCAAAGTTGACGGGCTTTGCTTTCTGCTGAGGAGTGAGCTCTGGAATCAAGGATTTTGCATAGAAAACACCTGATCATTTATGCTTTTTCTTCAAAGATTATTAAGTAGTGTTAGCTGTAAACAAATGATACCTTGTGTAGAGCTTTAAACAATAACTGCCATCTGAGAAAGAATATGTAGCTGAAGGCCAGGCTACAGGCAAGCTGTATTATTTGCCAGCATATAGAAAAGTTAAACAAGCAGCTGTTTTCTGCACTGCCTTCAGCTTTTAGCTGGCCTTGTGTGCTCTGGCTGGATTATGTTACAGTAATCTGGTCCTGATGTGGCAGTCTTTGGTAAACATAGCAATGAACATTACTGGAACTGTCTTTTCTTACATATTTCTTTATAGGAACAGAAGAGACAAAAAGGTAGTGCTTACTTATGACTCTCCATTTCAATAGGAGCGTCTCAAGAATTAATGAGACACTTAGGTGTGCTCTTGTATGAAAAGAAATGCAGTTTATTTCTTCCCCAGAACAGTTGTGCACACTTTCATCACTTGATCGAAACTTATGCTTTTTCTGGGGATTTTTCTTTAAAATTTACTTACGAGTTTTTGTGAAAGACCAGCCATGTATATACTCCAAGAAGGGGAAAGGTTTCCTTCTGTCCTGTTAGAAATCCGTTTCACCAGCTCAGTAACAGGGCTGATATTCTCTGCGTTGGTTTCACCTGGCCACTGCTCCTAGGAAGTTTGCCTTCATAGGAGCCATGGCACTGTGTCTTGATTACCTCAGAGCAAGGCTCCATACTCTTATTAAAATGATTTTGTTAGTACTGGCAAGCTAAAGCATTGAAGTAATCCCCTACTGTTCTGATTGATTGCCACAATTTCCTGGCGTGAGCTCAGTTTTGCCTCAGAAGCCTTGGCCATCTGCATCTGCTCCAGCTTCTGGCTGCATTCGTGCAGGGGGTCAGCAGCTCCAGTGAAAGATTTGTGTCTGATCCATGTGGTTCATGACTGAAGAAATGATTGCAACCCTCAGTTCTTCCACAAGTCACTCTGATAGAACAAACATCAAATATGATGTCAGTGTAATTAAACTGTGCCTGACCAAAACTCCTTTCAAACATACCAAAAGACATTGTCTTTTTATTGAACTGAAGAGTGGCCATAAAATCTTTGCACTGTCCTCATGGGGATGAGGGCTGCAATTTTCTGTAGCTATCTTGTGGGAATTTCCAAGAGCCAATATACTTTCCTCTGCTGGAAACTGTTTATCTATCAACAGTTTTTTCTTCTATGATTTCCACTATTTAATGTTTATTTTAAAGTGCTGGTGTGCTGTGTGGATGCAGGTCAATTCAGCTTCTTCTGAATCAGTTATTGCAAATGCTCCCACATTGGTATTCTTCCTTAAGTTCCTCAGATCTCCATAAGACATGACTGGTTTGGTGTGTATTATGAATGTATATTTTGTGCATTTTTTTGTGACATATTATGAAATTTTGCTTTTTTCCCCTTAAACTACAGAGGGTAACCTCTCCCTGCCTCTGATTTTCTGGCAAAAGAGTGCTCTAATAAATTATGTTTTAGGAGGTAGGGTGTGAAGAATTGTGAGTACTTAAAACATGGTCAGAAGTCACAAAAAAAGAGCTGGAGGACAAAAATGCTTAGTATGCCAGTTTATACTTGCTGTGAGATTTAGCCAAGTATTTCAAGTTTTGAGTTATGGCAAGGTTCTACTGTGCTGATTACATGCTTACTAATGGTTTCTCATGCACTGCTTGATTATAGATTATAGATTATAGAGATGAAACTTGGTGCAGAAAATGGGAAATACCGAGCTAGCCTTACTGCTGTGAGATAGCATTCCTTTAGACCAAGGCAGAGTAGAGTGCTGGCTGGACTTCATGTGTAGATCCAGGTATCTCAGACACTTTATGAAAGAGCAATTCCAGCTATTTCCTATCCTTCAACTACTACTTTCAATACTACTAAGTGAGGAACTAACAGTTTGCTCTCTGTAGTGACTTAAAATGAACTTGTGAACTTCCTTAATGAAACATGAAGCTATTTCATTAAAAACCATCAAATCAAATTATAATATTGTAGCTGTTGGAAGTGTAATCCTTACAGTTAGGGATTTACAACTTGTGTAAACCATAACATTTCTGCTTAGTAGATCTTGTCACATAGGAATGCTGCTTAATTTTTTTTTATTAGTATTTTTGAGGAAAGTCCTCAAAAGTATAACAGCTTTATATAAAACATATGATGTAGTAACTTCACAACCTTACCCTAACCTCTGTACATCTGTAAAGGTACTGCTCATAAAGGAGGCATAGTTTGTGTCCAAATACTCTGTGTATACTTAGTATATGTACCTCCCTCCTCAAATAATTGCAAATGGGAAACAATATACAAAAGGAAATAGTTAGTGGGAACACAGTGATAAAATTACATTTCTTTTCTAGAAGAGAGTATTTATCTTTTGGAACTTTTACTATAGTGTGAACAACTTCCCCCTCCACTAAGAAATCTGAACATGGTACAAATGTGACCACGGAAAAAAAAAAGCATTCCCAAAGATTTAAAAAACACCAAAAATACCTTTCTCCCAACAATGTTTGTAATTCTCATGAGACATATTCTGATTAAATACTTTCCATTTTATTCTTTTATTCCTCTGTGTATATTTGTTTATGAAGGAAGGCAATATGTATTTAACCACAGATCACATATTGTATCAAATATCTGATGTTTATAGTCATAAATAAAAATGCAGGACTGTCTTTTAGTACTTCACTTAGTAAATTGAAATTATTATTTTTTTTTTAGCTTATGAGTCAATGTAAATGATTTGATGAGAAGGCACATAAAAATATGCTATAATGGAGAAGCAGCATATGATGGATGTCAGGAAAAGAATTAGAATGATAATAGCTTGAATTTTTGTTACCTCCGCAAAATAAGTTGGCTCTGTAACTTTCTGAGTTCCTTGGGTGGTATATTTAAATTAATCAATTGAAGAAAGAAAAGGAAATTTTGAAAGTGAAGTAGATGCCACAGTGAAGCTGTATTTGAATACCTTACAGGTATTGATCAGGATGAGTGAGCTTTTTTGGTTAAAAAAGGAGAAACTGAAGGTTCTATACATTTTCCGAACTATTCCGAACTATTCAAAACTGACTTAAAATGCTGGAATAACTCCCTTGTCTTTACCACCTCCTCCTTTTGGACAGAGACCAAATCTGCATTTGACTCCTTAAACAGAAAACCAGGTAACATAAGACCCCTGCTCCCCAAGCTGTTGCTTCAGTCTCCCTTATGTTTTAGCATTTTTGTTCCATTCTCCATAAGAAGCTCCAGATCCATGCCAGCTTCTTTACAGATTTTTTTTTTATTTCTAATTAGTTATTTTCCCATATTCTCATTCCTTTTCTTGTTGGTGCTTCAGAAAAATGTGTTGTTGCTGAAGTTTGGTATTCTGAAGCACGAAATACAGCCTGTTGTGTAAAAACAGCAGAAAAGTGACATTTCTATGGGAAAAATAATCTATTGAGTTCAGTCCTTGGTAAACAATTGAAAGAATGTGTTCTACCTGCCATTGAAATTATTTCTATCACAAAAAAGTAATCTTTGAGCTATCTGAATTAGCTTATTTCCTCTCATGAATCAAATGTATACTTCTGTATTTCTAGTCTATTACAATCTATACTTGCTGTATTGATTTGTGTGTTTCTAGCAAACAAGATCAATGATTTTGATATAGCAGACAGCATGTTATAGTCCACACAATCTTATTTTTAAATCTCAAACAATGAAGTGAAACTCTGTTTAAAAGCACATTTTTCAATTGGATTTCTAATGCATTCACATAAGAAAAGAATCTCAAGAGGTTTCAGGTGAAGGCAGGTATTATAAAAAGTGCCAGTCAGCTACCAAATGAATATAATTAAACATTAGATCACTATCCAAAAATAATATCAGAGCAGAATTGACAGTTTTCAATTATCTTGTTATAGGACTAAGCCAGCTTTTGCTCACAAGGGATTAATTATCACTGTACATTTCCATATGAGTCTGTACTCAAATCACTATTGTAGCTGTCACTTCGACTTTGGTTTTAAGTCTTTCTTTAATAGGTGACTGTACAGTCATGAAGTGCTGAAAGTTTGTTAACTGTATTGGACTGCTGCCCTGTACTGTGTTTGTGCTGTGTACACAAACATCTGGCCTGGCTGTTGAGGTTGTGTACCTGACCCTAAATTAGCAGAATGGTATACTTGTATCTGAATTCTTATTGCACTATGAATTTTTGAATCACAGCATCAGTAAGGCCAGGCTGATGAGAGGAAAGGTGTTCACTGGTGAATTTTATGTGCCTGGACCCCAGGTACCTATGCCAGAAATGGAAATGAATAGAAGTGTGTTGGTGCTACACTAAACTGAGCTAGCTGTGCAACACTGCTGATAGAGAAACCTAATTCTCCAAAGGGTAGAGAGAGTGTCTGTGTGTGTGTGTTTCACTGATGTCAGCCAGTGGAGCTGTCTCATCCTCCACTTGCAGGGCTGCAATAGCCTGGAGAGAGTAAAGGGGGAGGTGGGACACAGCCAGGACAGCACTAGAGGACTGAGCTGGAAGCATTCACCTCTTCTGATCTTAAAGCTGTAGGGGTGAACTGTATCTCAATGCGTGAGTCCATGACTCTGTAAGTTCAGCTGAAGTGGGGGTACTGTTGTTTTCCCTTTTTTGCCTTCATTAACCACAGAGTTGCTTTTTCCTTGCCACAGCGTTGGCACTCAGCTGACCAAAAAGAAGGAATGAGTCAGGGTCTGAACCAATTAAAGCCAATCCCAAAGAAAGTGAGTCTCATCTGTGTGAGATGGAAAAGCAGGTCATAGAATTTAGAAGTGTCCAGGTCTGTGAAAGTAATAAATAAAAAAATAGGCTTGAAGGTGGCATCGTAATTACAAGTCCAGGCATAGCTGGACTTTGTTGTTCAGAATTCCTGTTGTGTTTGTTTTTAGTATATTGGTTTTTCAGTGCTTTCTGCTATAACTAATTTGTGAATGACCTTTCAGTAAATTAACTGATGTCACACATTTGCCTTTGCTATAATAGAGCATTCCTTTCGGTTTTAAAATAAATTGATCAGGAATCCTGTATTACCAAAAGCAAAGTATTTCAATATCTGATTCTAAATGTCTCTTGGTAAAAGTTTTATTGACTATACTGATATTTCTGAGTGAAGTATAGTGGCCCAGTTGCTGAGAATTCATTCTTACTACTTCAGATTCCTTTAAATGAAACATACTTATCAGCAATTCTGATGTGGTATGAAAAAGCTGATACTTGCTATAGAGTAACTAGTATTTGAATTGCTTTTTGGCTGGAGAAAGCCAAGGGAATTATTTGAAAGTAAGGGAAAAAATATTAAGCTTTATGGTGCTTTGTTGCATGGAATATTCACGGAGCAATTTAAGGTAAGACGGATGAAGTAGAAGGTTGTTTAAGCAAGACTTTTTGGTCCTATCCAGAATGTGCTTTAGGGAGTATTTGAACTGCAGATACTTCCACTTATAACCAGAAATTAAATTTAGATTTAGACATACTAAAATTAGCAGTAAATATTATTTAGGCCAGTTTTTCTCATCAGGTGGCAAGAACTGTAGGTGAGTTTAGTTTTCTCTTCCCCATCCTCCTTTTTGTCAGTAAGCAAAAATTATAAGGAGACCAAGTATTTTAAGCAAAGTAATGTGTGGTAATGATAATAAACAATAGATGTGGAGACCCTGTAGTTTGTGTGTTTGCCTGGGGCCTTTGTTGTTAGAGCACCATCATATGCCAGCTTTAGTAAGGAGTGCTAGCAAACATTTGTGTTGAGAGTTTGTTCTGTTATTTTTTTTCCCCAGAGTTTATTTCAGTATGATGTAGGTAAAAGAAAATGAAAATGCTGGCTACCTTCCTTCTTGAGTAGAGCAGTTTGTCAGCTGAACACATCTGGCCTTTGACAGGCGTGCTTGTATTTGATTACCTACTGAAGATGTAGTGCAGGCACACACAAGTTGGGTAAACATGCTGAGGGGGCAGTTTCTTTACCTCCCATGAAGAATATTCATCTTGTTTTATGTAGAATTCAACTCATGTAGTTTCTGTTAGAAGGAACTTTTACTAAGTTATTAATTATTTATGTGAATTTACATGCTATACTTCTGTAAAAAATGATTTTATGATTTAATATGTTGTGTTAATGAATATGCAGAATAAAGCAGTGTTTTTTAAGATGCTGGATCTTAAAAGAAATAAGAGGGTTATCCTTCTGTGTGTTTTACCTGCAGATGATGCAATTATTCTGTGTAAGTCTACTCGGAGAGGAGAGCTAGAGAGCGTGAAGTGTTTAGTGAAAGATTCATTGACCTTCATGCCCAGACTGCTTACATGAGCAATGCCTACAATGGGACACAAAGTCTTTGCTTCACCAATACACTTCAGCAAAATATATCTGCAATATTTTTCTTTAACATTTGCCATTATGGCAGTCATAAGAAGCTTATATTGCTGCATCAGCTGTTTCTCTAGTTTTCTTTTAGTTGCCATGATTTGGGCTGTTTTTTCTTTTTAAAGGCAAGAAGATGCATAACTAAAGGATAATGATTTACCTGCTGAATATTTTAAATGTAGCAAAGAAATGGAAATAAGATTTGACAATTTGACTTATGATGTATGGTAGAGAGAAGGGAAAAATGTTTTAAGGGAACTGAACTGCTCAGAGACATTCAGAGAGCTCTGCAAATCAATGCTGAGAGTGACGGACTCATATATCAAAAATGACTCTGCACCAGCTAGAAAGTAATGAGAACTTCAGTAATTTGGCTCTGCTATGGTTGAATGCTGCTTCTGGGTGAAATTTCATGAGCATATTAGAAGTGAGGCCAGTCACTTCTGTCTTAGCAGACACAGGTAATTTTAAAAATAGTGGTACTTGCCCTGGAAATAAAACTTGGGTGAACAGCAAACTGTAGCTGCAGAAGTATATGAGAGTAAGTGTATGCATTACACTTCAGCCATTTATTTTCCCCCTTTCTGTAGTGTTTTTGTTTCCTTATCAGGTAGGTTTGAGGGAAGATCTGTAAATAAAGAAGTTAAGAAATGTATTCACAAATAAATTAGGAGAAACCGTTGCAATTTATATAGCAGGATATTGTGATAACTCAGTCTGTGGGAGACGTTGAAGAAGAAGAAAGAAAATGAAAAAGAAAACCAACCTCTTAATATGTTTACTTTTTCTGGTACTACTCTCTTCATACCTCCCTTACATTAAAAAAATGGTGTGTTTACTTGCTCTTCTTTTAGCTGGAATGGGAAATCTTGCTGTAGCCTGAGATATTGTCAAGTAAAGAAGGGCTGTTCTTTTGATATCAAAAGAGAAAACACATCAGATTTGGACTGGGAAGCATTTTTTTGAAACTAGTTTTAGATTCTTTTTGCTCTAAGAAATCTAGTGTAGTAGTACATTACAATACCATCGTATTCTGATAAGGTTAGAATGACTTTCAAGAAAGTATTTTAATTGTTTACCAAAATAGATCAGAATCAAATGAAATTTGTATGGTGATGACAGTCCATTGGGGAGCCTCTGGAAGCCTTATGGAGAAGGAAGATTGACTACTGTTAATACACAAACGATGTTTAACTCATAATTTCCTAGCTTGTATGTTGCTTTCCAAATCACACTGTTGTTTACAGAAGTCAGAGGTTTGGCCAAAGACAAGCTCTATTTTTGAAAACTGGCAGAATTTTCCATTGGGGTGGAAAATCACTTGGATGAATAATAGGAGATATGTTGGTTTTCCCCTCTGCCCCATGTTTAAACCATCTTTCTCTGGTTGCCAAGCTGTATCTTGTTCTTTTGGGTTGCGGTTGCTGCTATCAGATAGTCAGATGCCTGTAAGAAGTCACAGAGTGGATTTTTTTCCACTTTTTCCTGGACTAAAAAGGTATTATGGCTTCTTTCCTTACTTCTATATTTGTATTGATTTAAAGTTCTGCTAGAGTAATCCATGTCTGTCCCTTCCATGCCTTGCTACTGCGGTCTGGGATCATCTCAAGCACAGTGGCAAGCCGAATTTTGTCCCTGAAGTTTAGAAAAAGTCAAATTTCTGAATTAAAAAAATCCCAAACCAATAACATTTTTCAGTCCAATTTAAAAGTAGTTTACATTTTTCTATAAAACAACACCTTACAATTATTTTTGAAAAATTATCTCAGCATTTAAAATTTGTACTTTCAACTGTTATTCATGTATTTGTTGTTTTTCCCAGAATAACATTAATTTTAAAATATGCAATGATTAAAAAAAAGTTCCAATACAGCATGAACAGATGGCACTTCAGTATTGAAATGGCCTTTAGACTGAAAAATAAATTTTTATACAAGAACTTTCTGACTTTCTCTTAGCTTTGAAAATAGTTCGTGTAAGAGAGTCTGTTACAGCAGTTTGCACTGGTCCATGAAAAGATCTGATTTATGGCAGTAATCCTCAACTAAAAATGTGTAGCAGGGTGAAATCACATTTCTTGAAGACTTATCTTCCTTGCTGCCTATCTGTGTGATACACATGGTAAATTTGAGCAGGATCTAGCCTGAGCACCTCCCAGTAGCAGGAGGGTAAATAGGGGAATCCTTGCGCATTGAGCTCAGGAATGACTGAAGTTCCATCGTTTCCAGGAACATCACAGCCTCTTATCTAACTGATAAGCTCTTCCAGTAAAAGAATTGCAGAGTAGTGATTGTCATTCCTGGAAAATGCCCGATTAACTGCATTTGATCATACTCCCATGGAGCAGATGAAATCAATGATGGGGAGGGAGGAGATGTTTTGCCTTTGTTGTTCAGTCATGTTGATTTTCAGAATGCAGGTGGCATCTTCACGCTAGAGTGACAGACGTGTTAGAAAAAGACACCAGTGGGACTTTGCCCCATTTCAGTCAAAATGCAGAGGTAATTATTGGTGTAAGGAGAAAATGCCACTCTGTTAGGCAACTGTTCAGCACATTAGATTGAAACATGAGTCACTTCTTTGGACAGGAATAGCCACTGCAGAGGAAGCTGTTGGGCTTTGACAGCTTGGATGAAGAAGGTTGTTAAAAGTCCTGAAAAAGAATTCAAAACGAGGAGTATTGAATATATTACCAAAATTCTTCTTTCCAGGCAGTGGTACTTGACATTCCATCTTAAAATTAGTTTTCAAATTAAGAGATCTTAGGTACAAGAAATGTATTTTATCTTCTGCTTTTTAGAATCAATACTCTTAAATTTATTAGTTTTCCATAGTTTTCTAGGGCATCATTTTGTGATAACTGTATGCTCTATTTGTAATATTTGTTAGTCACTCTTGAGGGACACATGGGCTTGTTAGTGCCCAAAACAGTAAATGCAGTTACCTGAATGGTGGGGCTTGTCTAGAGAGGGTTGGGTTTCATGTATCAAGGTTTTCTGCCTTGCTTTTTTTTTTTTTTCTTTCTAATTAGACATGAGACTACAGATTTTTTTCAGCTGAGAAGTATATTAAGAGATATTTGGACCAGGCCTTCTACAATAATCGGAATCATCAAGGTTGGAAGAGACTTTTAAGCATTAAGTCAATTTTTTCACAGATGGAGGTCAGGTTGGCCAAACAGGACCTTCCATTTGTAAATCCATATTGGCTGGGCTTGATCCCCTGGTTATCCTGTGTGTGTAATGGCACTCAGGATGTTCTCTTCCATAACCTTGCCTGAGGTCAGGTTGATGGGCCTGTAGTGCCCTGGATCATCCTTCTGACCCTAACAAAGCTTAATTAATAATTTGCTTGACCTTACTACTACTCTGACACTCCTATTACCAACAGAAATAGCCTGCATAAGTTAAAAACTGGTGAGGGCTTTCATCCATCCTGGTACCAAGCTTATTTTTAACCAGTAAGTTCCAATCTTGAAAATTAAGGGGTCATATTGCATGCCTCTTCACTGCTGTCTGTGGAAGAAGCTGTACCATCCAACTCTTGCTCATTGCACACGGAAACCTGTGTTGGTGGTGCTGGACTGCAGATTTTCTGTGGGTTTGGGTGCCCTTCACAAAGGGAGGTGATGGCCAGCCCAGAGGAGCATTGCTCATCCTCAGTGCTGTTAGTACACTTCCTAGAGGTTAATTTATCATGAGGCTGTGCTGACCTCTGCAGAGAGCTAATGTAATGTGCTTTTTAGGTTTTTGTGAGAGATGGATGCCACTTCCCACAATCCAGTTCAGTCACCTGTGATAAAACTGTGTCAAGCCAAAACTAAATGTGAATGAGGCTGTGCATGGGGGAAAGAGTTGACCTAGTCCCATTTGTTTTCTTCTAACAAACTCTGGTAAGGTCTGAAAGATTGCAACTTGTCAGGAATCTATCTTCTGTTTCATCATCGTGCAGTGGCTTGGTTTCCAGTCCCTCATGATCTGTGATAGCCTTGTAAGAAACTGATGCTGCTGCTGTGACTGCTCGAAAAGGGAAAGGGATGTTATCTCGAATTGTATTACAAACCTGCTTTCATGTAAGGACCCCATTACATTGCTTACAGCTTTTATATTCCACCATGAGCTTTGCTTTTTTTAATCAGACCGTACCTCATTCAGTTTTAGGGGTTTGTTTATTTTACTTAGCCTCTATTGCAGAAGATGATTAATGAAAAATATTTTTTTCTTTTAACCTGCTGTGTATGCAGTGCTGCATGCCACTGCTGCTTGTCTAGCCTTTTTTATCCACTGGATGGCTGCTTTTTATTTTTGTTTTATTTTTGGTTTTACTTTCCTCCCAGTATAAACCTATTTGGCTTGCTGATACCTCCCAGGAATATTTAGCCTCTCAAAAAGTTTGAGAAAGTATGTAAAATACATATGCAGATGTTTGTGTATGTTTTAAATTAGATGTCTGGAGTATTTAGTATTCAGATAGAATAGTTTGTTTTGGGCACATGAAATTTAATTATAAGGCAGATTGTACTTGTCTTCAAAAATAGGATACAAGACACATATCTAATCCATTTCTTCTGCAAGAACTGTTGCAGTAAAAATTCAAATTCAGAGAATATTTGTCATACAAACAACTGTTCTTGAAGTTATATTTCATAAATAAGGACAAGAATTAAATTCCAAACAGCCTCTTGGCAAATGCAACAAAAGGCAGAATGATCTAGCTCAGTAATGGGGAGTCTGTTGCCCTCTGAGACAAGCCTGAGAAGAGATAATGTACATATGGGACTGATATGGAGGTCACGTAAGGAGGAATCTTTTAATTTAATTAAAAGCATAATTAATCCTAGAGAGATTGTGTTACCCTCTATGGTTGGATTTTATGTGTCTGCAATGTTTGCAAGCCAAAAAGTAAATGTATTTCTGACATTTAAAGATGAGAAAATATCACTTTTTTTTTTTTGCCAAGAAACTTATCTGATGGGGAAAGAATTAGTGAAATATTAAATGTCAATTTTCTGGCAAACATAAAATAGGCAATGCTAACCTTTGCCTCTTGTAGAAAAGATAATGATAAAACCAGCTTTTTTCCACACTGACTTGTTCTGATAAGTTCTGCCTGTAGGATTTTTTGTAGTAAACTGTTACATTCCATTGTATTTGTATATGGTGCTGTTCAGTGGCCAGGAAAGCTAAGGCATTAAGCATGCATTTTAGAACAAAAAGATACATTAAGAATTTAACAAAATAATGTTTGCATTATGATGCTGCCTTCCATTTTCTGAGAACCAGCTGAACAATATAATACACTTAACTCCATTTTAACAAAAACAGTTGCTGGTGGTGAATCTTTTGCTTGATGTATCTTCATTTTATCAACAGCTAATGAGCCTGGACTGCACTTCTCCAGCTGAGAAGAGAGAAGGGATTTTTTTGTTTCACATGGCTGGAACACCTTAGCTCCTGTTGTGCTACTGGTTCAGCATTTCTTATAATTGTTCTGATAGCAAAGGGTCATCCATTACGAAGCTGCTGTTCATCACCTCTGTCTTGCTGGAATGACATCAATTTATCTATCTATCATAAAGTTACTGGACCAGCATTCTGAGACACTGATGGCTTATTTCAATATATAGTCATGCCTAGATGTAATGCATTTTACTCCCTGAATTTTTCAGATGCAGGAATACTGAAATGATTATTAGCAAAATTGGGATTGTGCACGCGTCTTGTAGTCTGTAACTTCTTAGAGGTGGCATCTACATACTTTATTTTGCTATAATGAATGCTACGAAGTAGTTTTTTTCAAATTCTAACATTGCACTCTGATTCCTCAGAAAAGCATCAATTTTCTTGCACCTAACAGTGGAAATTGGTAGTTATCAAGACTGTTCAGAGTAGTTTACCAGTACTATGAGAAATGCTGGATTCCTGAGTCTTTCTAGCACAGCATCTTTAACTTGTTAGTGTGACTCTGCAGTAACATTAGCCTTTTGGCAAGTCATAAATGTTAAGCCTGATTTCCTGGTATGGGGTGAATGTACTAAAGGAAGGGAGAAGTTCCTCTTGGTTCCTGAACTGCTAGAATTGTGTGGCCTCTTGTCTTCCCCTACATTGTGTCATGTGCTCTTCTAACTCAAAGAAATTGTTCTAAGGTTCTTAGGTCAACATAAACATGTGTTTCTCTTCTGCATTCCTCCTTTACAGAATTTCCTGACTGGCTGTTCTGAGTTTTTGCATTTAAAACTTTTATTCTGTGTGCAAGGATAATCTGGTATTGAAAATCATGGACACTCTCCACAGATTATGGGAACTAGAGCTATTGCAGACTGCTATTTACACCAGTAACAATTAACAAGAAGTAAAGCTATAGTGCAGTTAAGTTAGTTTGTTGTTCTTCTATTTTGAGCAATGTTGAAAGTGTCTGTAAGAGGTTGCAAAGCCTGAATAGCTAAAGCAGACCTCTGGCTTTATGTACACTTGCATAATCCTGTGTATAAAACATGTAAAGAGAAAGATGTATAGAACACAGCAGAATAAGAAGCCTAATGGTTTCCTTCCAAGTATCAAGAAGTGTGTAGCTAAAGAAGGGCTGTTTGATGATGACTGCTTCTTCTCTTTCCTCTGTCTCTGTAGATTCAGCTGACATTTGCTTCTGCATGCCTACTGGTTATATTGCACTTAATCACTCCCTTCTTCACTCATTAAGCAAGAAGAGGAGGAACTCCCTCAGGTGTAGGAAAGAGAAAGCAATCAGGAGCTGTGCTTTGCTTTGCTTTTAAGGGAGGTAGGAGCATGGCCTCTTCTGATAGCTGTGGATTTCACAACTCTTTTTGAACAGAAGAAATGCAGATTAGTTACACCAACATAATTCTAATTTCTTGTCATTCAGAGGGGAGTCCACAGTGGCACAGAACTAGATGCTCCCCTGTATATTTTGCCAAACCCAAGTATAAAGCATTATGGCACAGGTTAGAAGCAAACTAATGACAGTTTGGGAAAGAAGTGCAAAAATAAATAGTTTTAATTTTTAACTTGCCTTTTGCTCTTCTGATATGTTCTTTGGAATCTGCCTGTAGACTTCAGCTGACCTTCCTCACTCTCTTTTCCCGCTTTTTCTTCATTCCCACCTCATATATTGGGAATTGAAAATGAGTCTGTGTATTCAGCATGCCACAAGGCTAGTGTATGCATTTCTGTGTCAGGGAAGAGTTTGGAAGAAAATAAGGAATCACTACGATGTGTTCTAAAATGGAAGCGGGAATCTTGCAGAGCAAAGCAATTTCAGCACAAAGGTAGATTGCAGGTGTTGCAGTTTCTGAGGAGCTTGCAGCCCGACTGATCTTTGAACAGACTGTATGGCTACAATATTTCAAGTACATTTAATGTTTTGCTGCTTAAAAAAAAGTTGTTTTTTTAAGGTCAGGCAGCAAAGCAGGAGGAGAGCACACTGAAGTGAAGACCAGTAACAGAGAGCCAGACAAAGAGAGAAGGATTTGAGTAAGTATTTGAAAAGGTTGCTTCCCAGGTAGAAAGGAGACAATTTAAAATATAGGTTACTGTTGTAGGGGAAACACAAACAAGCAAGTGGGCTAAGGAGAGAAAAGAAAAAGCAGAGCATAGAGTGCAAAACACTGGTACTAAGAGGAGCTACCCACGTTATGATTGAGGGTGTTAGAAAATAAAAGACAGGAAATAAGAAAAGAGACTAAATGAAGTGACAAAACTGAGAAGGTGGCAAGAGCTGAGGTGATGTATGATGTAGCTCCAACAAGAGAGGTGGTAGATATAGGAGAGATGTTTCTTGCTGGTTTCACATGGAAAATAGTAGGATTGCTTGGTAGATTTCTGTCAGGCCATCTTTCTCCAAAACACTTACTCAATTTACTAATTTACTTCCTATGTAGTGTGTGTTCAGTCAGCATGGTTTGAGTTATAGAAACTCAATGCCTTCATGCATTTAGAAATGCCATTTCAAGTCTTTAAAAAATCTATTTGAAATCTGAGAAAAGCTTAAAGCTAAAACGTACATTCTTGAGTGAAAAAATTAACTTTGCTTGTAAAATACAGTAGGAGAGCCATTTTTTAAGTCCCTGTGCTTTCTTTGAGCTTCATTTTTGTTCTGCCTTTATGAATTCAAATCCCTTGTGTCCTTTCCTCCTTCCCCTGTTTGGAACACCTCTTGATTATTTCACAATTTATCTTTGCTGCCCAGGGAATCCAACTGTCTGGGCTAGTGGCTTTATCCCACCTTGGTGTCAAGGTCAAAATCTTTTAATTTTACAGGTGGAGTGAGTATCATGACTCCAGGGTCTGCTGCTGTATATTTAAATGCTGTCAGTGTTCTCAGAATGACAATGTGTGAGGTTTATATATGTCAGCTGCTTTATTGGGCTCTTTGGTGATATTTTATCTAAATTTTCTTAGCAAGCATGTAGTATTTTCTTGTTAACACTAAAAGCCTGTGGCAGTAAAAACCCTCAGATAAGAAAGAGACTTAACAACATTTTTATTACAATTAAATTGAAGAGTATATTTATAGAAGGTAAAAACAATTTTGACAACATAATAGAGACAAGTTTGCCTTAGTACAGTTCCTGCATCATATCTTTAACCAATAGTTATGTTAAGGATGTCTTTCATATACTTCCATTCTTGGAAAAGCCATTGCATCTACAGGGTTTGTGATTTTTAACAAGAGATCGAGTTTCCTTTATTCCATTTTTTTGCCAGTATAGAGTACTTAGACTTTCTGATGGGATCTGCTTGCCTTTCAGCAATGAGGTGTAGTAGAAATATAAACTGAAACATGGGATCCCTTGTGCATTTTCAGTATTACTTGCATCTTAACAATAGTTCTGATCAGTATGGATTCACTGAAACTGCAGTAGCTTATTTGCACAAATATATTGACGTATTTCAGTTGTCAAAACCTACAAGGTAAGTAAAATAAGGAAAGTGATACGAAAAGCCAGCTACTCCAAAAGTGGCAAAAACCATTTCAGTTGCACATAAGAGTTTAGAGACTAATGTGTATTTGGAGCAAAAGTAGAAGATGGTTCAGCTCTAACAAATTGGTACTGAAATATTTTATTCCCATATTTCTTCCAAGTCTTATAAATTTGGTTTCTGGTGAATCATTTTTAGACACATCTAACAAATTTTATTATTGCTTTGAGGTGTAGAAGTGTTACAGTAACCCAACAAAATAATTACAAGATTTCTTTTCCCTTATGGGCAAAATATTTCTGTCAGCCCCCAAATTTTTTGAGATGTTATTGCCTAAATATTTTACTTCTCTCCTTCTTCTTCCAATCTCCTGATCTTTGAAAAAGAAAAAAAAAAAGCTGAAATCTGACAATCTGCTTTGAAAATGTCAGCTAAAACAGATGACTGATATGGAAGAATAATGAGCCTCTGAGAACAGCTTCAAGGGCCTCAGATCTAGAATTGCCAAGAACCTTTTCCTTTATCCATTACCAAACTATTCTTTTTCTATTAAGCAAAAAAAAAAAGAAAACAAAAACCTGCGGTTTTGTGGTTTTCTTAAAATTTAGTCATCTTGTTGATATGCTGGTTTGAACTGCAAGAAAGCACTTATTTATCCATTACATGCAGTTTAAAGTTCTATGTTAGCTATTTATATGTGCCAGTTGACTGAATATTTTGAAAGGCTGCCCTCAAATTTGCATTCTTTCTTCTGATAATCCTGTGACTAACAAATTGATGTACTTGTGAAAACTAAACAAACTTCTACAGGCAGAAATTATGAATTCATATATCAGCCCTTTCCATTAGAAAGAAAACAAGAGGAACCCCACCAAAAACATGATTCTCTTATTAAATTTGGTCTGCTGATGACTTAATCTTTGGTATTGAAAGGAGATGTGGCAGTCATCATGCCAGATCAGCACCAGAAACTGTAATTCTGAGAAAGGTGAAAAAGACTTTTTTGAAACACAATCTGTCAGCATTCATAAAGCCCCCAAATCCGGATAGCTTATTCAGTTGAGTAGCTGTGTTGACTTTTTTAAACAGTGTGGTGTATTGTTTCTGTCAAAAATGTTTTTGTCTGCTCAGTTTGCAGTAAGATAGATTAACCATGCTGTATGTGCAAATTGTGGTTGTACTCAGTGGCCCAGGCATATGGACATTTGTGCTGACTAAGCTATTTTAACAACTCTCATCGACTCTGTCAGCAAAACAGTTACATATTTTTAGTGTGGTAGTATTATTCCAAGTTTCTTAGTGTTCATCTACCTTTCTTATCATCTCTAAAGACTGTTGCAATTTTTGAAGAACATTATTTATTGGTCTTAATTTAGGAAATGACCTTATCTGAAACTGAGTTGAAGTCCACATATAAATAAGCAGGACCCAGATCATAAAGAGAGCCAGATGCAGTGGACCTCCTACACTCCTAGTGGCCTCCAAACATGTGGTCTAGTACTTCTGGCTAAATGCAAGTCACAAATTAGGCTTTTACCACTGCTGTGAACAAGTAAATACCATTTACAGAACAAAACATTGACTTTCAGTCACCTATTCTGTATGATCACTGTATTTTGTATGTATTCAGAAGTAGAGACAGAGGCATAGTTTAAGAAACTGTGTTTAAGATACACAGTTTGCAAGTAGTGCTCTTCTAAAAGTACAGTGTTCTACTTGCTTTGTCTTTGTTTAAAATAACCTTATTTGACTAAAGTTTCCTTGATAAGGCTGATCTATTCTAGCAAGGTGCTTAAGCTCAGATGCAACTGAGGGAATAGGGAAGAGGACCTGCCTTCTCAGCTAACAAGCTGAAATAGCATTTCTTGTCATAGGCAGAATTATTGTTCTTACCTAATTCAGCTCAGTACTCTTTTATATGGGCTTATGTTCTTATATATGTATTTAGTCTTAAACTTTTTAAAATTTGTGAATGATTAATAGAAGATGCAAGATGGCAAAGCAGAGATGAAATATATTACACTGGTTTTGCTGTTGAATTACTTGAGATAATTTTTGTATCTTTAAAATGTTCCTGTTTAATTTGTTATTATTGACTCCTTCAATATTTTCCATATATTGCTCAGATGAAAAAACTGAGGCAGAAATTTATTTGCTGAGTATATTAAAAAAATCAATAATACATGCTGGAATTCTTGCTGACTTATCTCTTACTTGTTGGGTTGCTCTGTCTTTAATTTTTTCCTTGATCAAGATTTTAACCTGGAGTTGAGTTTTGGTATGGGAGACTTTTTTTAACAGTGTATTTTGCATTATGCATTCTCTCTGCTTTTTTTTTTTTTTTTTTTTTTTTTTTCTTCTTCAGTAGTTTTCTTTTTTGTGTTTTNCAGCTGCAGTAGTTTACTTTAGAGTGTTCTTAATTAGTTTTCTTGTAGCATACTACATACAGTTCCACTTGAATGCTTAGAAATATATTATATTTGCCTTGTTGAAATGAGGTTGACACTTGGCCGGGAGAAATTTACAGCTGGTAAGTGACAGCAGCAAGTTTGTATTATACAATTTAAAAAGGTCATAGGTTTTGTAGCTCTTCTCCATTAGTTTGGATTATGACATTGCACAAAACAACTCCCTAACATATGCATGAGAGGCATATGCTTCTTTGTATAATCCCCAGAAGAGTTTTTTCAGACAGCCTAATCTAGTCAAGGAGCAGTTCTTGGGTTGTGTCCCTTCAGCAAAACAGAATGTAAATCTCAACCTCTTTGATGTTCTCAGTACTTCTGCACACTTTGCAAAAAAATGGCAAATTTTGTCTGGAGAAACTTGCAAAGTGGTGGATGGGAATAGATGTGTAGCCAGAAAAAATCATTAGGGTCTTTTTTTCCCTTTTCTTTAAGTAGTTATATTTGAAACTTTGTTTTGATTTCAGTTCAGTAGGAAGGAAGGGAATGGAAATACAGCATCATTGCCAGCTATGGGGGGGCATATGCTCTGTGGACATAGGGAGCACTTCAGTTCCATACCTGAAGTAATATTTTTGCGGTTTTTAGAATGTTTCTCTTCTGATTAAAAAACAGAGATTTTTTTTTCCCTGTGTGTAGACTAATACACAGCCTTGACAGCATTTGTATTCATACTAAAAATAAAAATTTTTAAAAATCCTCATTTAAGGAAAGATTTTTAGATGATCCTAATAATTTAATAATATCATTTCCTTGTATAAGTATTAATTCGCTGATGTCAGTCTTAATATTTTTAAATGCTAAATAAAAGCAGGTGATACTTCAGAATATCCAAACCTATGTCATTACCTAAAGATAACAACAAAAGTATGAAGAATTGTTAAAAAAATAATTTACAGTGTTGTGATGATATTTTGTAGGCTCTGTCTAGGAGTGTTATAAATGTTTGGGCAATTGCTGCTTATCAGAACTGCTGATTTTGCTTTATCTAAAATATGTGCGTGTTCACAAATGACACTTGATCAATTCGAGCTCTCCAGATATTCAGATATAATCTTCAAGTTTTATAATTATATTTTCCACACATGTGACACTCAAACATGTGAAGAACAGTTTGCCTATCAGTTACTGGGGAGATGTGTACACATGTGCCTAGGATAATATACTCTGAGCCTGGTGGGATAAAACTTCTCCTGTTGCTAGTTTTCCCAAAAGTGCCTTTGGAGGATTTTAGTTTGTATTTTCTATTAAATTAAACTTCATCCTCCATCTTGCTGTTTTCAATATTTTCTGTATAAGCATATAGTTGTAGCTTTGCATGCTACAACTGCAATTGAAAGGACTGGACTATTGTATGAGGGAAATGATTGAGTTTTTTTGAAAGGATCAAAAAACCCCAAGTACTCTAAAAAGTAGGGTGGATTTTGACCCTATTTCCCCAGTGCAGTTAATTTAATGTTTTCAGTTTCTTTTTGCTGTCGGGCCACTTGCTAATTTTTCTGTCCTAAAACACCTCTCCAAAATAAACCACATTACTTTCTAGCTCTTCTCTTCTGTAACTTACTTCCTTTTTCCTTCTTTGTGATCTTTATTTTCAAGTCACATTTGATTTTGGCTTGGTTTTCTCAGGGAATAAGATATGTAGGTGAGAAGGCAGGAGACTCCTTGGTAACTTCACTAAGGAAATGGCCACCACAATATAGTAAGATACACAAGATATTAGTGTAGAAGCAGAGAGATATGTGAATGAAAGCCAAGGAGACCAGGCTTTGTGAGTTGTGCTGTTTGTGGATTCAGTTTGTGTGAAGAATTTTCAGTGCCAAAACACACATGAAGCACACACTCATTGTCATGTTTGTTTCATCATGGTCACGATGTTGATTATGGACATACAGAATGAATTTAATTTATTTTTAAATAAATGAAAATAAATGCCATTTATTTTCATTTATTTTAGAAAAGGACCAACCTATATACACATACATGTATGAGACCTTGCATGAGCTGAGACTCCCTTTTCTGTCCATCCCAGAGGCCCCTGTTTAGCAGACAGGGAATAGCAATAAAAGGGAATGTTACAGAATTAGAAATGGGGGAGAAGTTCCTGATGAATAGTTTTATTTGCATGAGATGCTGAAGCTTGGGCCAAGCCCAAAAAAATGAACTTTCCCTTCAGGTTTATATTTCTGAGAAAATTTAGTCATGGGCCCTATGGTGGGGGGGGGG
>VWZP01001120.1:237069-275360 GCA_013396995.1 Dicaeum eximium
GTCCGTGGTGTTGTTGGGGGGGGGGGGGGGGGGAGCAGATTTTATTACTCCAGAGCATCCTCAGATTTGCATTCTCTGGGAAAAAGTAACCTAATAGAGAAAAAAAAGGTCCAAGAAAAACCATCAGTTTCAGTACTTGCTGTTAACATTATATGAAACCCCCCAAAAAGTCAAGTATCTTAACCCTCCATTAATGCAACTTCAAAAATGTATGACTATATTAATATTTTTGTGTGTTTTTGTGGTGCCATAATTTTCTTGGAGTTTTTATCGTTTTAAGGTGGGGGAGAAAATGCTATCTTATGCACGGACTTGCTGAACAACCACATAATCTTATATGTCTGCTTTCATCTTTCCTCCCCATGCTCTCATTGCTTCTTTCTGGGTCATTTCAGAAACTCATTTTTTTAGTTCCTTGTGTTACAAAGATTTGTACAAGGAAATGTATTAACACACTTCTGGGTACCATTAAAAAACTGTTTTCATCTTTAGAAATCTTTTTAAATATCCAGGTGTTTCCAACAAGTACAAATCATGCCAGCAGGGGTCAGTTTAGCACCAATGGAAACTGAAGTGGCAGTACTGTGCACTTGAGGAGATAGAACAAATGTAGAGCTTGTATAATCAGACTGCAAATAAACTGTCTATATAACTTGGAAGGGAGTGACTAAAACAATTTTTGCTATTCCTACGGGATTTGTAATTGAGTCCTTTTTGAAAGTCATTAAATGAATAACCTTTTCTAGAGTTTTGCACATTTCCCTCAATATTTTCAGCATTTTGTCCTTTAAGAGTATGTGAACGGTGTATTTGACACTTTGCAAAAAAAGTGTATCTTTGTTACAAAAAAAAAAATCACACCAAAAATCCATATTCAAATTTTATATCCATATCCAATTTCATATCCAAATAATAGGATATGAAAAAAATGACTGATTTCTGTGATGTCTCATATTTAAACTGAAAAATTTGAACCTTAGGTGGGTACATGAAAGCCTTGAGGTCAAGTTCATCAAAGACAGGAGTACTGGCATATGCGTAGAGCTTACCCATCACCTGAACCTTCACATTCCTCCCATAAAGAAACCTGCATTGACTTCTTCTTTGGAACCACTGGTGTGCTCTGGAATTTCTAGTGTTTGCCTGAGATCACCTATGGCCATATTTATTCATTGAGGTAAACATGTCTAACATACAAAATAGAGACCAGGAGGAGGATAAAATAGGGGGGGAAAAAAAAGTGTCTGATTTAGGGAGTTACTGTGACCTTTATGTTTTTTGTGCAGTTGCCTTTTTCTGCATTTATCTGGCTTTGTCTTCTGTTTGCAGCCTTTGCCACTTTGGTGTGTGTTGCATTTGTAGAACTACCTGGGTGCATCCATTTTTAGATTCTTGCATTACAAGAAAATTAAATGACAGCATATATCTTTTAGAAAGGTTTAACTTTTCTGTTAGTTCAATAGTGACACTGTAGAAATTCTCAGTTTGTATTTGATCACTCTTTCACAAGTAGAGTTCAAATTAAATCAAATACTAGTTTTAATGGTATAATTGATGCAACATAATGAAGTACCTGAGGCTGGAGTTACAAGGAGCTGTTTTTAAAACTAAAATATAAACTATAAGAGGAAACATAACACTGAGAACATTCAAAAGTTGGGTTTTTTATTAAAACTTGTTGCCCAATCAAGAATGAAATAACTTAGTATATTTCAAGATTGAAAGACTGGAATAGCATCATGTTATTGGAAAGTTTTATGACTGTTTGTACCAGCAGCAGCAAATATAACAGTTTTTAATTTGTTTTGATTTATTTTTATCTTTTTTTCTTTGAAAACTGTATCCTCCTCCTGCTGTTTTCTGTTCTTCCAATTCCACTCTAGCACATTCTGCATATTATGTAACTGAAGTGAGTATGACTTTATGGATTACTAAAATATATCTAATTAGATTACATGGAAATTCAGGGCAAGGACCTGTCTTGTGTTTCTATTTGTCATCATTTCTCAGAGGTTTTTCTGTGGTAATTCTGGCTTTGGTATCTCAAGGTGGTTCAAGATTCCCCAAACTTTGGGGCTTCAGGTAGAAACCTTAGATACTTCTGTCAGTGTTTGTTTCTCTGAGGTCTGAGTGACTTGGCCATGTTTTCTCTGGAGAGAGGTCATGACTTTGAATACAGTTTTATTCACTGCACTTTTAAATACTTCAAAAGGAAACATTTTCCCATTAGAATAGAATATTCTTTTAAATGGTCTTGTGTGAAGTTTGATACAGCAAGGAGTAAGTTAATTTTGAACATTTGGGAACAAACTGTATTCCTTTTTAAAACCAATGCTGTCAATTATGCACCTGTAGGCTGGCTTTCCATTACAAAGTTAGCTTTGGCCAATTTGTGAAAAATTGCTGGTTTTAAGGTTGCTAATACTTATAGAATGTTACAAGTGTTGAGTACCATTTTCCTTCCTCAATTAGAGAGTAGTGTGGTGATAAATCTTAGTCCAAAAGAAGCTGAAAGCTGTCTTTCTCAGTTGTCCCTTTTGAGCTGCCACAATTCAAAGTTCATTGCCTCTTTTATGTGATTCCATGTGTTTACCTGTCTGTGTTGCTATCTGTGGTTTCTTTTTCGCCCAGACAGATAACAAAAACATACTTTTCTTACCAGTCTAGCTCCCCTGAGATGAATCGATGAGTCTTGGAAACAGGTTTGAAGTCATTATTCTTTCTAGTCAGTTGAAGCCTTGAACACAAAAAATTGACCTGACTTCTCCTCTGGCACAGTATTTTATCACTTCCTTCCTCAGTTATGCTCTTGCACTCAAATCTACTGGGCACCAGCCTTCAAGGTCTGTCCTCACATACTGTGTCTTCAACAGGATTGCTTGCTCAGAACCGTTTGTGGCTCTGCATTTTGTCCTCCAAAGAGGACAAAACCTTTATTTTCTTGACTGCTGGTCTTCCTTTGAGTAAGTAAGGGCTTCTTCCCATGAAGGGTATTTAGATTCTCTTTACTTAAAGAACATTGTGAGAGTCTTGAACTAGTATGTCTTTGATTTGAAAAGTTCCAGCAACAAGATTTCTGAACAAATGTCTCTCTATTCATGGACCCATAATGAGCCTGGGTCTCCCAGTATTGTGTGCTAGGGTGTTAGAGGAGGTCTGCTATGTTTTCTGTGTCCTTCACACAAGAATAGGACAAAATATGTGAGAAACAAATCCTGTACATGTGGTTAGGGCAATGGTGTTGAATATTAACATTCAATTATGTCCATAGCTTCTTCTCCCATGAAATAAACTTCTCTGCTCAAGGGGCATCCTGCTCAAAGGGAGAACAACAGAAAGATTAGAAGACACTTTGGGTAGGAGAGCATATAGAAACAGTGAAGATGGATGCTTAAAAACAGTGGGTTTCAGATAGGATTTTCAGCAGTTGTTTTGCTCTGTGATTGGCAGATTTTGTTACGAAAACATTCTGACTTTTGAATTCATCTTCTCAAAAACAAAGCATATATATATAGATCTATATATATGGATCTTCAGCATTCAGAAGTAATTTTGATTAACTCTATTGACATAACTTCCAGTGAGCAGTTCATTCTTCATTTCAGAGCAGGTATGGTCTCAAGAGGAGCCAGGAATTCAGTGACATCCTGAGGTTTTCAGTGTGATTTGAGTCAAGAAAAGAGGAAGGACAGAAACAGATCTCTTCCCTGTGATGCCCAGTGACAGGACCCAAGGGCCTGAAGTTGTGTCAGGGAGGGTTAGGTTGGCTATCAGGAAAAGGTTCTCCCCCCAGAGGGTGGCTGGGCACTGGAACAGGCTGCCCAGGGCAGTGGTCACAGCACCAGCCTGACAGAGCTCAAGAAGTTCTGGGACAGCGCTCTCAGGCACATGGTGTGACTCTTGGGGTGTGCTGTGCAGGGCCAGGAGCTGGACTTGATGGTCCTTGTGGGTCCCTTCCAACTCAGCCTATATTGTGAGTCAGTGAAGCTCATGTTTTCACTAAGGTCAAACCCAAGGTAGGCAAAAATAGGTTCTCAGGAAGTTTGTCTAAAGGCTGAAGACATTCAACGTGCATTTTTGACACTGTGTTTAGGATGTTTTTGGACCTAATGGTTTAAGCTATGTTTTGTCCTTTGCTCTGCAGAACCACATCTATCTGTCTGTATTGTCTTCTACTATGACTTCGGATGCTTAAGCAACCTCAGTAAAACATACAAAAGTCAAATGATTAGACTTGCCTTTCCTCTGCAGTTTAAGATGATGTCTAAACTTGTGATTTAAATTTGTCTCTTTTAAAATGAAATCAAGTTTACTACCTAGGTATTCTGTATGCCAGCCACATCATTCAGAAGTGTAGTGGAAGTGAGCCAGAAATAATAGTCTCCAAAACTACCTGTTTCAGCAGCTACAGAAGAGATGGTGACAACTATACAATCTTTGGGGTAAAGTCCTTATTGAAAGAAAAAGCCTTTATAGAAATTTGTGATTTGAATAGCTTTTTGCCCTCTGAAGAGTATATTTATTTCCCTCCCTGCTAAACTGGTAAGAAGACTTCATTAATATGAAGCTGTACACATGATGTCATATTCTTGGCTTTACTTTCTCATTTGGCCCTTAATGTTGTTGACCATTTAGTTTTATTGTAGTTTTATTTCTAAGGCAAGAACAAAGTGTTGTCAGTTTTTCTGTGTATATAAAATGTGCAATGGTGAAAAAGTATAGATATTATGGGAAAGGATGACATTTCTTTGTGCTAGAGGAATATTCTAAATTGCATTAGGGAAGAACTTCAGAATAAAATCAATAGGACACTGTTTTCTTGCTAGCAATAATTTGGACGACCTTATGTTTTTCAGCATTTGCCCATATTTCCTACAAAGAGAAGCCAAGTGAAGGCAAATCTGTCTTAGGCCAGTGTCACTACACTGATTATATAAATTTGTTCACTATGCTGATAATAGAAATTTGTTATTTTTAATATTAGATTAAATTCATAGGAGAAATCCACTGGCTTGTTCTATTCTTTACCCAGCTGTATGAATATGTGAGGAGAGAAGAGATACAAGCTCATAAAAATGAATAAAAATATAACTTATATATAATAATAATAATAATAATAATGATGATGATGATGATGTAACCTGGTATTCTGTATGCAGCAGCATTTGCAGACCAGAGACAGATCAAAGGGATTATTAGAAAGAATTACCTGTATGTTGGTTAATAAGAAAACAGACTAAAGCATTATTGATCCAGTAAACTGAAGGCTTTTTAGTTCATTCTTATCTCTGTCTGCTTTATGCCTGTTCATAGGTTTTCCAAGTATAAGCACTAGAGAGTATTGAATTTCTTTTCCTTTTGAATTCTTTCAGAACTATAACATTAAGATCATTGTCATTCTGAAAAATCCAAAGGTGCCAGCTTTTCCTTCTCTAGTAATTTTATTAAAAAAGAAAAAGCACAGAATTTGTTCAATTTAGCTAAAAATTGGTTTAGGTAAACTAGTGAAAAATCTTACTTGAACACATCTGGACTTGCAATAAGGTTGACGAGCTAAATCAGTATGAACTACATTGTACTTCTTTTATTAAGATCCAGTTCTTTTCCCTTCAGCTTAACAAATAATTTTAATACTCATTTCAAACGGGTGCATTTGGATGCTGATGATGTACAGTAGCTTGGATTAAACTCTTCTATTGAAGTTTAATTCACTAGAGAGGTATGTCAAGTAATGAAAATACCTTAATTTTCTCGTGATGGTTTTGAAGCTGGAATATCAAATTGAGTTTCATCTTACAAAGGAAGGAAAAGAAAAAAACTCAACCAACAACGAATGTCAAACCTCAGTGAGTTGTTTCCAGCTGTGAGGGTGTAAGGATTTAGACAGGTGAACAAAGCAGGTGTTGTTAACTGCTCCACAGTAGCTGTCCACAGACATACTCCAGCACTTCAAGGTAAAACACTGTTAATGAGCTCCTATTCCTAAACTCTATAGCGGTGAGGGTGTGCAGACTGTTTTTTCCAGAATGAACTGGTGCCCTTTCATCTTCTTCTCTGATCACTTTTCTTTGTAATGCCATCTCTAATAAACATTTTAGAAAGTGTTTGTGCTTTGAAAGAATGAAACAGATAAAATATCTAGCTGTTCTGAAATTTATGAAGGCATTTTGAAGGACCTGTTACTTCTTCTAAAGGTAGAAAATTGAAATTTTTGGCATTTCTTCCTTTGCTTTCTAACTCTAAGCTGTTGGAGGTCCTGCAGGGAGCATGGAAATGGGTGTCTGAATCATAGCAAGAGCCAATTAATTTAGATATGGCAACCACCTACAGCAGTCACCAAATTTCAAAGGTAATCAACTCTAGCCACATTGTTAGAAGAATAAATAAGGGTTTAATAGGCAGATATTTGGACTTATTTTTACAAGCAATTGATTTGAGGAAGATTTACATGTCTCCTGGAAGTTAATTTGAAATCATAATGGTATTACTGACAAATGCCAGAGTATCCATTCCTGCCTTGAAGTATGTTAAGATTTTTTCACTTACTTTTGGTGGAAGTGAGTTTTAAACACATAACTTGGGAAGAATATTTGATTTATCCATTTTGAATGGACTGTCTTTTGAGTGTTCTCTTCAATTTTTTAATTCTTACATAATGAGCAGTTCATGACTGGTTTCTAGACTGTTCACAATGTCATGTGCTTGTAGGTTTTCTTTCCAAAGGTAAGAGTCAGAATTTGTTTTTCATACATACGATTTAAGAAGATTTTCTTCACTCTCCTCTTAAATCCAATAATTCAGTGATATCCTTCATATTTTAATCCACATGCATTGCCACACTATTCATTATTCATCTTTATTGTTCTTTAACTACAACTGCTGATGAGCTGATTTTTTTTCCTCTCTACCATTTCTCCCTCTGTTGCTGAATTTCTTGAGTTGATAATTTGGGTGTTCATTTTTCTCACTGACTTTGCATTCATCAGCATAGATTATATTTTACTTTTGCTTTAGTAGTTCATGTAGTATGCTCTAAAGTGCCTTATTGTATTCTCTGGTCTTGCACATTGTAATAACTTTTGTCTTCCAGTATTACTGCCATTTTTATTTTATCCATTTCCACTTTTTTCCCCTGTTCTGGGTTACTAATAAAGGGAAATATAAAGCATGTGTGGTGTAAGCTGAAAAGGTACTGCTGTGCCTCTTTCTACAGCCAATCAAATCAAAACTGAAAAACCAACAGAATTCACTGTGCACCAAAGTTGTTGGCTAGTTTCAGTGGTGAAAATTGTGTGAGAGGAAAAAAATATGGAAGATGGTAAAACTGCCACCTTCCTCCTTCTCAATTACCAAGTTTGAAGTAGGTAAATAAAATGGAAAAAAATTAGCCTCACAACTATAATTCCCCACATAAAATTACGGTGTTGCATAATAATTTTTGAAACTTAGAAAACAGGAGAAAAATAATTGCTTTAAACAATGTCAGTTAATGAATTTGGACTTGAGGAATTGCTGTTTCCCATGCTTAATTTCCTGCATTAATTCAAAACCACCTACTTTTTGACAGTTCATGGTCTCTGAAGCAATTAACAGTGATACCCTAATCTACAGTTGAGAAATTAGATGAGGAATAAGCTGCAGGGAGAGAAGAACTGTGAAAAAGCAGAAAAAGATTCTGCTTTGTTGTTGACATTTTTGGTAGTTGAAAAAAGACAGACTAAGAAAAGGATCTCCTAGCAAAACTGTCTGAAAGTGGAGTATTTTTCTGAATTTTCTGAGTGGCATTAATAGCCGTGTTATGGTTTCATTTGCATGTTTCACCTCCTTTTCCTACTCTTTAGTGAACCCAGAAAAAACTGTTTGCAAATCACAGATCAGTTTACTTCCAAGGAAAAGGCAGCTAAGCACAAATGCACAGGTATATTTGCAGTGATTCAAAGCACAGCTCAATGCTATAAACGTGCAGTGCCCCATTAACCTTTTAGATTGGAGGCATCTATCCACACTCAGTAAGTTTCCCTTTAAGTGACAGCTGCAAAAAACATTGCTGCTGTTTGTGTCAATAATTAGGTTATTTTATAGATTTAATCTCTCCTGCAGTTTGCAGAGAAGAAAACTGATATATAACCTGTGAAGAGGAAAAGGGATCATTTACTTATATTTCCAAAGGTCAATGCATATGTTAGTAACTCATATTTTAACTATTGTTTGTCCTCAGTATTATGAAGTTTTCCTGTTTTGTTTTTTTGGTTATTTTTAAGTTTTCATAGCTTCTTAGATTGACAACATTTATTGAAATGCAAATTGATGACCTTCGTCAATTTAGTGAATATCTTTGTTTGAAGATTATATGGCTTTGATAGGAGAAAATAGAAATGCTTTCTGTAAGCAGATTTATTTGCTATATCAAGATGAAATGATGGATTGCTAACAGTATGTGTTTTAAAACATTTATTATATTTGAGATACTGCTTTAGTCCATGCATTTTAGACTCAGTTATAAATTAGAACATTAATGCTAAGATACATAGAAGATGAAAATGTTATCCATTTGCTCCAAAGGCAGCAATGATTTTCAATATTATAAAAGTAATTGATTTACGTGTCAAATTGATTTAGTATTTTTAAATTATATTGTTTATGAATTTTGCTTATTTTTAATATTGCTGACTGTGTGTTAGCTATTTCAGGGTAGTTATCACATAATTGCTTTTTCCTATGGCTGATTGAAACTTCATTGGTACATCACTTCAGACCCTTTTTCTAAAGAACAAGTGTAGCAGTTCTCCCACTCCAGTTATAATCAAAGATGTAGTTTCTACTGAAGTTTTTACTGATAATGTTAAAGGAAACGCCATCCTAAGCCTTTTGTTAGTCCTGCTGTTTTCCCTGATGTCTTGTTTTTTCTTTGCCATCCTACTGACTACAGTGAATCGTGCTGTGTATGGAGAGACAGCCACCTTCTAGAGGGTGGTACAAATACTTGGCTTCCCTTGATGCCACCATGCCCTGTAGAGTTTTTGTAAGTTATTGTGTAAACCTTTCGTGAGTACTACAAAACTACAAAATTACTTTTGAAAAAGTTGGTTTCTGTTCTTTATGTGGGATTAAAGTATTTGAAAAGTTGTGTCAGTATAAGTGGTAATATGTAAATGTAATCTGAAGGACAGATGGTTATGTGAGGATTATGCTTGGTTATGCTTGGACTACACATTTGTGTAATCAGGAGAATGACAGCATTGTCCAGAGTGGCAAGGAGGTAAACTTCTTTTACACTTTTTGACTTTGTTTTGTGTGCCAGCTCTGCAATGGAAATGCTATCCATGTATGCTATTGATAACAGTGGGACTGGACTGATTCTCAAGTGTCCTGTCACTTTACAGCTACTTTACCTTTTT
The DNA here is from genome assembly GCA_013396995.1 of Dicaeum eximium. Taxonomy (NCBI): domain Eukaryota; kingdom Metazoa; phylum Chordata; class Aves; order Passeriformes; family Dicaeidae; genus Dicaeum; species Dicaeum eximium. The sequence continues at coordinate 246,468 of VWZP01001120.1, forward strand.
TGAAGAGAAGTTAGTATCCAATGATGTGACTGTTTGAAAATTTTTAAACCACACTAATACACAAAAATGAGGTGAAACAAGTGCTGCTTTCATTGAGAGAATCAATCCTCCAACATCCAGCATACTTGTGTCTCTGAGCTCTTGATGTTTGGAGAGAGATGAACACAATTTTCTGAACTTGTTCAAGGAGACTGCCATTTGTGGCCATGAATTGTGGGTCCTGTCTGCAAGTGTCAGCAAAGGTGGTAGTTAATGCCAGTAGTGATGGCAATTGTATTATAAAGCAAACTGAGAGCAGCAGCTTAGAGATACATGAAACAGGTCAGATGATAGTGTAGGGATTTATTCGTCTTCCATAGGGTTCATCTCTGTGATTTACAGAAGGATTTTCCTGTGGCCTTTTGGAAACCACTTGTGAGATGAAAGAGCAGAGGTCAAGACAAGAAAGCTGATAAGCTCTCTCTGTTTCTGCCCTGAAGTAGGATGTCAGCAGGGTGGGATTCACTGGGACAAGGATGGGGCAATCAGAACAAAACAACAGCTGTGCTAGGTCAAGCCAAAACCCACCTAGCCCACTCATTTGTCTGATAGTGACCAGAAATAAATACTTAAGTACAAATAGAAAATTGCCTTCCTTCTAAGGCAGCTTTCCAAGATGCAGTATGCTGTAGTTTAAGTCTTTCCAAGAAGAGTTCAAGCTGGATTTACTAAATTTACTTCTTTCCACTTAAAAAATTAGTTTCCGTTTCTGTTTTCTACAGCCTGTATTTCTACAGAAATACAGTCTGTAATGTGATTACACTTTATGTGGAGCTGAATTTATTGTCAAAATTCTGTTGTTGTCAAGTATAGAGTAGAATAGAACATGCTGAGTTGGACAGGGCCCACAAGGATCACTGAGTCAAGCTCCTGACCCTGCCCAGGATACCCCAAGAATCACACACCATGTGACTGAGTGCATTGTCCAAATGCTTCTTGGGAGCCTGCTCCAGTGCCCAACCACCCTGTGGGTGAAAAACCTTTTCCTGATATCCAACCTAAACCTCTTGTAACTCAGCTTCATGCTGTTTCCTTGAGTCCTGTCACTGGTCACAGGAACAAAGAGATCTGTACCTGTACCTCTGCTTCCCCTCACGAGAAAGTTGTCAACTGCAGTGAGGTGTCCCCTCAGTCTCCTCCAGGATGAGCAGACCAGGTGACCTCAGCCACTCCTCATACAGCTTTCCCCCAAGTCCCCTCACCATCCTAGTTGCCCTGCTTTGGATGTTCTCTAATTGCTTAATGTCTTTTTTGTATTGTGGTACCCAAAACTTCCCCCACCGCTCGAGGTGAGGCTGCAACAGTGCAGAGCAGGAAAATCTCCTCTCTTGACCAGCTGGCGATGCTGTGCCTGATGCACTCCAGGACACAGATGCCAGGGCACACTGTTGTCTCACAGTCAACTTGCCATCAACCAGGACATCCAGGTCCCTTTCCCTAGTGCTGCTCTCCAGCCTCTCATTCCTTAGTCTGTCTATACACACAACCAGAGTTGTCCCATCCCAGGTACAGAATCTGTCATTTCCCCCTGTTAAACTTCATATGGTTTGTGATTGCCCATCTCTCTAATTTGTCAAGGTCTCTCTGCAGGACTTCTTTGCTCTTGAGGGAGTCAGCAGCTCCTCCCAATTTAGTGTCATCATTAAACTTAGTATTCTCAGAGTCCTGTGTCCAAGTTGTTAATGAAGGTGTTGAAGAGCACAGGACCAAGGACTGAGCCCTGTGAAACCCCAGTAAGTGACAGGTCCCCAATCTGATGTCACCCTCTTCCCTGTAACCCTTTGCACCTGACCCATGAGCCAGTTTCTCACCCATTGCATGATGTGTTTATCCAGCTGTGTGCTGGACATTTTGTCCAGAAGGATCCTGTGAGAGACAGTGTCCAAAGTTTTGCTGAAGTCCAAAAACACTACATCTACTGGCTTTCCTTGATCAGCTGGGTGGGCTGCCCTGTTGTTGAAGGAAGTCAGGTTCAGCAAGCATGACTTTGTTCTCATGAAGCCATGCTGGCTGTGACTGATGACTGCAGTGTCCTCTAGGTGTTTTTCAATACCCCCCAGAATAATCTTTTTTACTTGGCACTGAAGTGAGACAGACAGGCCTATTTCTATTCTGCTTCTCATATTTCTCATATGTGATAAAATGAGCCTTTGTTCATGATCTCCATTCCGTGTAAAATCCTTCTCATCTCTAAGATGGCTTTTCCAAAGTGAGTCTGCTGAGCTTCTCTCAGCAGAGACATGGCTGCATAACTTCAGTGCACAGTACTGCTCTTCACTGTAATGTTCCCAGTTCTGTTACATTCCCTTTGAAATCAGGTGGCCACAGCTGCATGCTGTGCTAGAGAACTGGATGCTCTATGAAATTACTTGTCACATCAACATTTTTCTGTTTTCTCTGTTCTATTTCTTACAGCACCTACTATTTAATTTGCCATTTTCACTGCTGCTTGGCTTTCAACTGATTATATTTTAAGAGAACTAAACAAAGACATGAAAATCTTCGTTCTGAAGAGTGTCCAGATTTGGACTCCAAGCACTGCATGGTGTTTGTATTATTGAGGTTATTTTTTATAAATGTGTTGCTCTGTGTTTAAGTTGAATATCATCTGCTTTTTTTTCATTTATTTTTCAGTTGCTCATTATAGAACTTTCATAGGTCTTTGTGATCAGTGTAGGACTATTCTAACTAATTTTATATTGTCATGAGACTGTGAGCTCACCTCCATTTGCACAGGGTAGTTTTAAGCACAGATGCATGTGAGACTCCACAGGACTTTTCCCCATTCTGAAAAGGAACAATTTTTACAGTAATCTTCTATCTTTTAACTACTTTATAATTTGAAATACAGTTTTTCCTCTTAGTTGATGAAGTCTCAGGTTCTTTAAGGGAGAGGTTTTGGTGAAGAGTTTTGTAAAAGCCTTTATTGGAAATTCAGGTAGGCTGAAAGCTAAATTAGTCATCCAGTCATAGGTTAACTGTTTTCTTTGAAGAAGTCTGGTAGATTTGCAAGGTGTCATTTCTTCTAAGAGAACTATATAGACTCATCACATTAATCTCTGTCTGTATTAATTTTGTTCTCTTTTAATTTTTTTTTCTTATTGCTACCATTTTGCATAGTATAGAGGTTGAAACTGGAGGTTTTAGTTCCAGAGGTGCCCTCTGAAACTGGTTTAATATTTTTCACCGTTAATTTAATTTTTCAGTTTTCTGATGTTAAAAATGGGTTTGTTGCTTTGATGCATTTTACACATTTTCACTTGATGCCACAGATCACTCTTATTCCAAGATGCTGTGCTGATTGTAGCTCAGTGGTACAATGGTTTTGCCAACACAAAATTGTCTGCTCCTTTTTTCTTCTGTCTGTACCTGTATTTGGTTGAAAAAGGAGTTAGTTTATGATAGAGCATAGTGATAAACAATGCTTTTTACACCTAACCAAATACACTATTAAAAGCCACACTGACTAGTAAATGATAGTTACCAATAAATTAGATATCTTGTAATTTATGATATATTTTGCTGTAACAATAGCCTGAATATGCAGTACCAGGATTATCAAAACTATGAGTATCTCAGAATGCCATAAAATACTCTGCTGAGCTCTAGTATCTAATATCAAACCCCAGAAAATCATGTTACTGTGAGATCTCTAGGGCAAATTCTAAGGTGGTTTTGGGGATGGTGACTGCTTTGTTGTCAGTGAGAGCTCCTGATGGATGTTACTCATTCAAGAGTTGAGCACTAAGTTGAGTAAGGATTGATGTTGCTTACTTTCATATTCCCTGGGTGGTGATAGATTTCCCATAGCCACAGTGTGGCCTTTTTGCAAAGCTAGGTGCTCTAAAGCCAGTTTTTATTGTACTGGGCAGGGCCTGAAGTTGAGGCTGCAGAGCAGCCACACGCAGGGCACGCAGCCCGCTGTGAAACACAGCAGTTTCTAGGAGAGTTAACAGGTGGGACTGACAGCTGAAAGATAAACACTCCCCTCATGTATCAACTCCCTCTATGGTGGTATTTGATTACACTTAAGAGAATAGCTGTTCCAAGAAACCACATTAGCTGGCTAAAAGGTCTGCAGGTTTGGTGTTGAGCAGCACGCTTCCAAAAGCATGCAGTCAGCTCTGCCTGCAGAGGCCAGCTTGCTTCAGTACATCTGCAGTGGTTGTAGTAGCTCTTAATAAATCTCCTTACAGCAGTTTCTAAGTGTATATTGGGGTTAGAACTCCATCTGTGTGTTCTTGTGAGTGGTACTCTTTCTGGCTGCTGCTACTTATTCAGAGTAGGAAACGAGTTGAAGGAACATGGGCTTGGGGTTTTGCTTCTGGTGGTATTACAGTTTGGCTTTGAAATAAGGGAAAGATTTGCTTTCAGGTATGAAAGTAACACTTGGATTGGATGTATAATGTGTCACATCACCCTGTTTATGTATTTATTTATTTATTTGTTATTAATGTCACTGTATGATGTGGCTCATTCGGGAAGGAGGTCCCCCAAAAATGGCTTTAGGAGCACTGTGGCTGGGAGTTCACAGCCACCTTGGAGATGGGAAATTGCACCTACTGTCAGTAGGTAGGAGCTGTGAAGAACTGATTTAGAGAGAAGTAAAGACTCCATCCAAATTTTGAAAGCAGACCCTTCTTTTTCTGGTGGGGCATTTACTTCTGACTTGATGTGCTCAGTTCATTCCAGAGCTCTTGCACATTGTAATTTTTCTGCTTTTAAATGCCTATTCAGGATAGAAGATATGTGGAGTAGACATGGGGTTCCATTAAGCTTCAGAAGGTGTTGAGAAGCTCTAGAGCTGAAAAGATAATTTTCTTTAGAAGCAGAGACTCCCAGCATTGCAGCTCAAAGGGGTTTTCTGTCACTCTGCAACAGCAGCAAAAATACATTGATCACCTGGTCAATGATGTTGTGTCTCTGCATGAAATACAAGCAGTTAGGTCAGCAACAGTATTTAATTTTCTTCCTTCCATTCAATGTCCAACTTTTCATGCACTTGTAGCACTCTGTTAAGGTGTTATATCCCCCACCAGGAAATTTGTGCTTAGGCTGTAGGGTTTAGAGGAGGTGAGCAATTCTTATGAGACTGCTGTTGTTTAGAGCAGCACAAGAGCATGAGTGAGAGAGACAATCAAAATGAAACATTTCATGTTTTATGGCAGATTATATTCACTGATACCCTGTGCTATTGGAGTCCTGTTTATTCTTTACTGTGTTGTAACAAGATCTCTCTCCCTCGTTATTTGTTCTAGGCTGTTGATGAAGTAGCCTTCAAAGTAGTCTTTATATAGAAACCTTTTGGTGTTTTGTGGTTGAAGAACTTGCTTAAAGATATTCTGCTTGTATAATAGAAAATCTCATCTATTCATTAACAACAAATGTCATACCATCATCCTGGATAAATTGGAAAAGATAAAAGAGCATCACAGGATAACTTGTGCTCACCACAGTGCTGAAAGCTGGGTCTGCTCTAAGGGGACACCAGGAAGCCCAGGCCCTCTCAAAGTGGTGAGACTGAGCATCCTAATCTGTAATCCTGAGTGAAGCTGCCATTGCAAACCTTTCAGCAACTCTTTTATTTCCTCTTTTATTACTGGACTGCTGTTTCCATTCAGATAGTGTTATGCTGTTACGCTGCAACTGTTGCTGTGCATTTGTGAGTTCCTGTATGTTTTAATAAAGCTCTATTATCACCTTACTTATGGCTGGGCAATACCAGTCAGGAGGGAAGAAAGCTTAACATAAGGGACATTCATCAGCTGCTGTGGGTTGTGTTTCTAGCCCTCACTGTATTTATGGCAAAGAGATGCTATCTTGTGTAATTCTATTGCAAACTTGAACTCTACTCCTTTACAAAGTTAAATAGAAATGAAGGATTGATCCAATGTAGAGTAGCTGAACAAGATTAATGTTAATTGGTGGTTTCAGACAAATATCAGTGCTAAATAATATAGCTGTGTTTAATGTTTAATATGATTTAAACTTACAGATATGGATGAGTCAAAAAAAAAGGAACCTGAGTACTTCCTTGCCTGTTACAAGCTCCTAGTTTTATTTAAATTTTAAGAGAAGATGCTTTTTTTATGTGGATTGTTTATTTAAAGAAAAAAAATCTTTTAATTTTAAGTCTCCTAGAAAAAAAAATCACTTTAGAATGTCATTGAAGTGAAGAGTAAATACCAAGAACAAAAAATGGTGCTAGTGTGGTTGCTCTGTGAGAATTATAACTGGGAATTACAAAATGAGAATTGCAGAAAATATTGTTAGAAAAACAAGGAAAATATAAAGCATCTGAGTATCTTCAATTTAATTTCCAATGGATCTTATGCAATAAAGATTTTACTGTGAGAAAGCAAATTTCTGTTGAATTTAGGATAGATTACAATGACCTTTTTAACAAGGATATAAATTTTTTAAAATTCTGTTTGTCTTCGTATAGCCTCAGTTCCAGTCAGAATCTGTGGTTCTTAAATACCATATATATATATATAATATAATAATTGTAACCATAAGGTTGACTTTCCAGCAGCTGCAATTCCCTGTGCTTTTAATAATTATAATTTCTTATATTAGTTAACACTGCTAAGATGTGATTTATAAATTTGGCTTTTGCATGTAGCCTAACTTAATATTGAAATGTGCTCAGTAACCCTAAGCCAGAAACAGTAAAGCATGCTACTTTATGGTCTGTTTAATGACTAGAAGGTATTCTAAAAGTATTTGTCTCAGTGTGGCAGAAACTGTGTTAAATGCTGCAGTCCTAGTGCAGTATGAACCCCTGGCTCCATCTGCACCAGAGTTAGAGGAAGGATGGACCAGCCCAGCCACATTAAGAAAGTTCATTCTCTGTAAATAAATGTGCTCTCTGCTAAGTGTGAAATGCCAGAGCAAAACTGCAGCCCACCTGGGTTCCTTTACCTGATTTATAGCTGGCCTATCCTTCAGATTCTTTTCCTGTTTCAGACATTGGGTGCCTTCATTCCTTCCCAACTGCCAGAATCTTGGAATGAAAAGACTGATTTATATTTTCTGTAGTAAGCAAATACTTCTTTCCATAAGAAAAAGCAGTGGAGGAAAGGAAAAAAAAAGATAAAAAATATTTATTTTAAGGTAGTTACAGAGAACTACTTTTCTACAACTCTGAACATGAATATACCCAGTATCGAGATTTTAGAATTAAATACACATATTTCAGTTTTAATAGTGACAACTTTCTTCTAATCAGAAGTGTAGTGTTCAGGGTGTTGGAGGACAAACATCTGCTGCCTGCTGGTGCCACAGAATGTTTGCCACGCTGCCATCCCTGCCAGTTCCTCTCCTTGCAGAAGTCGGCTCCTGGGTTTCTTTAGTTGTCTTTGAGTTGTTGTTTGTGGGGGTGCTAGGTACACACTTACAGAAACTTGTGTTTCCTGGCTTCCAGGTACCAGCTGGAGCTCTGCAAGACCAGGGAGCTGCTACAGGGCTTTAGAAATCTGGGACAAAAAGGTTTTTATTCTCTGGTTTCAGGAAGGAAACCGCTGAATCTGCCTCTCATTTTTAATGCTACCAGGCATGCCACAAACATTTGTGAGGCTTATCCAAGCCTGCTTCTGTTCACACATACGTGTCTTCAAGAATCAAACTCAAGTTCAGAAAGGCTCTTGTGTGCAACTGTAGCGTATTTTTATGAACTGGTAGGTTTAAACCGTGTTACTGCCAAACTGCTTTCAGCACACAAAGCAAAGAGGTTTTGGTCCCTCAGTATTTTTTTACAAGAGGGAATTTCTAAGCCTTGCTACCTGTGACCATTATAATCTGTTGCTTTTGGGTTTTTCTCACTGCTGCTGTGCCTGCATTGTTCTTTTGCCTACGTCATCATGTCTCGTATTTTGTACTGTCCCATTTCCCTTTTCACATGCAAATGCAACATTAACATATTGAAGGCTGTGTGTTCTTTCCCTTCTCATTCTGTTTTTGGGCTTCTGATAATTTTTTTCTCCTTTAATTCTATCTTTGGGATTTTAATATTTTTTTTTTAGCTTGTACAGCTCTATTTCTCTCATGCTTTCTGTCATTCATGTCCTGTCAAAGCTCATCCCATAATGCTGGCTGTCCTGGTTATCCCATCCCACACAACTGCACCATGCTTTTCTAGCAGTGTTCTGATTTGCTGCCCCTGTGTGAGCTGAGCTGTGTTGTGCTCCTTTAGCCCTTGTACTCGTGCCTTCTGGGTGTGAGGGTAGAGAGAGAAAAGCCTTCAGCAGTGCCTGGATCTGGTGAATTTGGACAAATCTGGCATTTAGTCATGGTATGTGACACGCGGGCAAGAGAAAAGGATACCCATCTGCTCCTTATCTTTAAAGAGAGGATGTGTGGGAATTTGGGTGTAACAAACCTGAGTGGAGGATTCACTTAATAGTTTACCTACTGGAGTACCAAAACCATATTGCTTTTTGTTATTGTTTGTTTTGGTGTTTTGTGGTTTTTTGGTTTTAGTTTAGGTGGGTTTTTTTTGGTTTTTTTTTTTTTTTTTTTTTTTTTTTTTTGTTTGGTTTTTTTTTTGGGTTTTTTTTTGGTTTTTTTTTTTTNGGTTTTTTTGTGGCTTTTTGTTTTGGGGCTTTTTGTTTATGTGTCTATGTTTGGTTTTTGTTTGAAGAACTGTAGCTGGGAGCTAGTTAGACAAAATAAGACTGTGAGTTTAGGATTAATCTCCCTGATTATGCAAATGCATTCCCACGTGCCATGGGAAGACTAAACTCTTCATTTATGCTTGAATACCAAATCTGGTTTTTTATCCCTCAAGTTTCAGAGGCACTACAATCAAATTTTAAATGAGAGTGGAAGGGACCTTAAAGATCATCTAGCTCCAATGCCTTGCTATGGTCAGGGACAGCTAGACCAGGTTGCTCAAAGTCCCAGCCAGCCCGGCCTTGAACACTTCATGGGATGGGGCATCCAGAACTTCTCTGGGAAACCTGTTCCACTGTCTCACATTTCTCATAGTGAAGAATTTCTTAGATATTAATCTAATCTAAACCAACCTTCTTTCTCTGTAAAGCCATGAGTCCTTGTTCTGTCACTACATGCCCGTGCAAGAAGTCCCTCTCCAGCTTTCTATAGGCCCCCTTTAGGTACTGGAAGGTGCTATAAGGTCTCCCTGGAGCCTTTTCTTCTCCAGGCTGAACAACCCCAACTCTCTCAGCCTTTCTTCATAGGAGAGGTGCTTCAGCCCTCTGACATCTTGGTGTCCCTCCTCTGGACTCACCCCAACAGGTCCATATCCTTCTTGTGCTGGTGACCCCAGATTTGGATGCAGCACTGCAGGTGGGGTCCCACCAGAGCAGAGCAGAGGGACAGAGTCCCCTCCCTTGCCCTTCTGGCCACTCTGCTTTGGATGCAGCCCAGGCTGCTGTTGCTTTCTGGGCTGCAATTGCACATTGCCATGTGAAGCTTCTTGTCAACCAAGGTTCCCAAGTCTTTTTCCTCAGAAGTGCTCTCAATCCATTCTCTGCCCATCCTAAAATAGACATGTCTGGGAACAATTTTTTTTTTTTTCTAGTAGAGGAAAACTTTGCAAATCTCTTTTATAGTGTCTCAGACACAAAATGCTTCTGGGCTGCTCTGTGTTCTGAGGTGAGGACTGAATGTCAAACTGCCAGAAGTCATATTAATAAACAGAAGTATCAATAGGTGAGGATTATAGGATATGAGGATTCTAGTTAATTTTGCACTTTTTTATGGAACCAGGAATAAGTACTTACAAGTGTATGCATAAATCCTATCTAAGAGTATTTATGAAGAAAAGGGTTACAGGTAATGGCTGGATTATGAATGCTCAGCACAATGAATATGGGATAAAAGCACACCAGTTTGGGGAAGATTTTGCCTTGATTTGCCTTGGAAGACCAAGGAATGTGATGAATGCATAGGAAGGGAGGCACTGGCATTTGTTCCTCCCTCTTTGCTCCCTTCCCTGGAAGAGGATTTCAAACTCAAATGGTCTGAAGCAAAGCAGACAGAAAGATGCTATTAATACCAGTCATAATAAAATTTAAATAATAGTTATTTACAAAGGAAGGAGATTAAAGGGATTAAGTTGATTTAGCCTTTGTTGACAGCCACAGGTTGCTGTTCATGGGATAGAGGCAGACTGCAGAAGGGAGCAGGGTGCTTCCACCTTGGAGCTGGGTGTGTCCCAGGAAGGCACAGGCTGTCATGCAGCTGTGGGTAGCTCTTTGGAAGGCTCTCCTTCAAATCCCCTTGCTGCAGGCAGCTCATGGTCAGCCTGCTCTGCTGTTCCCTGGCGCTTTCATGCATCCCCCAAGGGAAGCCTGCCCTAGCTGCTCTTCTGTCTGTGAGCCTCTCTGGTGCATGCTGTAAAACATGTAGTAAACAAAACTTTAAAATTCATTTGCTTCTTAGATCTTAAGTAGTTTTATTATTTTGCAAAGTAAGACAGCAGATCTGAATTATTTACAAATGCTCTCATGGAATCCAGAGAACGAATGAGATTGTGAAGCATACAGACTAAGCGCCTAATTTTTTTTCCTCCCTCCTCTCATATGCTGTAAGTGCACCTTGAAATGCCATTACCTGCTGTAGCTGAAAACAAGATAATTTGTAATGTGGAACAGCTAATTTTTCATTGTGGTTCCACTGGGGCATAATGCAAAACAATCCGGTGTAGCTACATGGGTAATGCAATAACCTGCATTCAGAGCAGGGCTGCTGGCTCCCCTCACCTTTGGCCAATAATGAAGCTCTTTGCAAAATTGCTGTAGGCTTTTAGATATATTTGACATATTCTACTTTTTTCCAAAGCATAGAAACCCATGCAGGAGGAAATAACTGAGTTTGGGTCGTTATTAAAGAGTAAATAAAAAATGCAGATTATATTTAGCTGAGGGCTTCCCAAAATCTAGGAGTCTTACTTATGTTAGGGAGTTAATTTGGTGAGCTTTCTACTTCCATAGAACAAAAAGCATTCTCAGAATCTGCTTAGGCAATGTTCTGATTTTTTTTTTTTGTTGTTGCTGAGTTTTTTGTTTTGTGGGGTTTTTTGGTGGTTTTGTGGTTTCTGGGTTTTTTTTGGGGTGGGACCTTGCTTTTTTTTGGTTTGGTTTGGTTTTTTTAATTTGCCTTTTTTTTTTTATCTTAATGTAGAGCATGTGAAGGATCTGGGAAATGGCAATTGTTTTAGGCTGGCACTACCCTGTGATATATTGGCTTTGAGAATAATGCTGTTTTAGAAGAACTTCCAGTAGGACAGTGAGCTGCTGTATTTCAGAAGTGTCAGTGCACAGCTGCAGAATTAAGCTGTCCCATAAATTTTGCTATGTTGTCTAGAAGCTCAGCTTTCATCTGCAAAAAAAGCTTTAAAGTTAAAAGAAAAATTTGTTTTGAGGTTTAGGGTCTAAACTGCTTTTTGTTTCATTTATTGCATTCTGTGTGTCTTCCAGATCACCTAAGAGGTAACATGCCCTGTGTGCAGCCAGAGCACTGGATCAGTGTGCTGCTGTTCCCTCAGAGAGACAATTTTCATATTCCTCTTCTTTTACCCAGCCTCTGATTTTCCTGTACCTTGCTAAAATGTCATCTCTTCCAGACCACTCTTCTGTTGTCAAATAAAACTAGAATAGACTGGAAAATTCGATACTAAATTGGAGAAGATCTGATAGGATTGTGCAAGCCTACTTTTGCATATCCTGTGACTAAAAACCCACCCCAGCCCTCAAAAAAGAACACCTTAATTTTGCTACAGAGGCAGTATCCAAATGTCCCTGTGTGTTTGATCTGCCTGTTTGGACTTGGCAGTCGAAGCATTACTGTACATATATCTTTAATACACTTCTATTCCACAGCGGATTTTTCTTCTCAGCAGAGCAAATTTTCCTGTGTTATACTGAGTTCCTGGAGGAACCCTGAAAGGTGACTGAAATGTTAAATCTTGAATTGCATCATAATTCCTTCCTTATGAGAAAACACATTCTGCAGAGCTAGATTCCATCTTCTTGCTGTAGATAACAGGGAAAATAATTTTTTACTGTGTAATCACAATCCTCTTACAAGGCTGCCTGAATTAGGAATTCTGATAAGCATAAGTAGTATGCCTCCTCAACCCCTGTATTTACAAATCATTTACTTACTCAAGGCTTGTGTACTTGAGTCAAAACCAACTCATCTGTTGTCAAAGAGAAAAGGATTACAGACTCAGAAATCTCCTTTTAATATATATTCTGATATTCTGATTACTCTTTTCCTGGCTTTAATCAAGGTTGAATTATTTCTGGCATTATTTGAGATGAGAAAGAACCTGAAAGCTCTTAAAAAATAATAGTAATAAAGGTAAATTCTCACAATGAGTTGCACTCAAAAATTTAAATTAAAGTCATGTAAGTTAGTGTGCCTCCAGCAAGAAGCTGTCTCATTAATATTAATCTCCAGGCTCTAATGAGAACACTAGGCTAGTATGTAATGCTAAAAGGGCACAGGTGTGAAAGTTTTAGAGAAGGTGGAAGCCCTAAATCCCACAGGCTGTTAAACATAAATCAAGCTACCTAATTATTAGGCAATTTCTTGCCAGGTTATTGAAAGGGATAAGTTTTTTAGTGTTTATCTGTGAAAATAAATGCCCACAGAAAACAATTTATCATACCAGGCACAACATATCCTTGAATTTCCCTGTAACAGAAAAATATGATGGAGAGGAATCTCTGACCCAACTGCTTTATCAGTATGCTAATTTATACTCTATGCAGAAGAATTCCATGGAAAGTTATCTTTTCTTCTTTTTTTCTCCATGGATTCATGATCTCCTGGGCTGCTCTGTTTGTGTCACAGTGGTGCTGGGTTGGCAGCATTGAAACTGCACTGTTGAACCTCAGACCATTAATATGAAATGCATCAATTACCAGTGCTTTGGTAGAGGGAAACCACACCAAGGAAATTACAGGAGAAAGCAGATGCTTATATTTGGGAAAAAATCCCAGCTATATATTTGCAATTTACAAACAGTAAACTGTTTTTCAGCTAAAATTTTCTTTTGCAAGCACCTTTTTTGGGGATTTTCTGTCTTTCCAGCACTGTGTATCAAGGTGTTAAGAAAATGAAAGGTTTGAAGCTTTGCTGTGTTCTCCACAGCTTAAGCATCTGTCAGTTGGTCTGTGATGGATGCTCAGTAAATAGCGTGGTTTAGTCTCAGGAAGGAAATCTCAGTTCACACTTTTCCTGCTGTGCTCAGGTTTGAGGGGATAAAAAAAAAATACAGTCTAGAGTTTCTTTCTTGGGCAATGTCAACGACAGCAGCCTTGGTGCACACAGGGAGTGTATTTAATCTGTTTGTGCTCCTAGACTTCACAGTGATGGATTCCATATAAATAAATAAAGACTCAGGAGATTTTGTGAGGTGGCACTGGAAGGTGATGACAATTTGTCTTTACGAGAAACCTTGTGGTACAAACATCCATAAACTGTATACAAATATGTTGTCCACTCCTCCCTGAAAATGACTAAAAATAGAGGAAAGTAAAGAAACTTTTAAGATGTAAATGTCCTTTCATTATTGTGCCTGTTAGTGTAGCTGTTGTGTTAATTGGTGATTCTTAATGAGTGCTCTGGTGGTGGAACATAATAGAGGAGGGACTGTGCTGTGTAAGTTAAACCCACAAGTAAAATATGATTTTGTTATCTTGAGCAGAAAATTATTTACATAGTGAACTGTACAGATGGCTTGTAAAGGGAAATTACTCTTCCTTCTTGAAAAACCACTTGATAAATCATAGGCTTCTCTTTCTGTTTTCTTCTCTTTTAATGTGTAGAAAATCCAAAAGTTATGCAAATACCTAGTACTCCAATCACACTAAACACCTGGAAAAACATAAGTACTCTTAACAGATTACCTTAATATGCACTTTTTTTTTATTTCTAATATTTGTTGAAAAACACCTGAAGTCCTAGGCAATGTTTTCTAATTGGAAATGAGACGTTTTCTATGTAAAATGCAATAAATGAATGTTGCATCTTTTTTAATTGACAGAACCAACATTTTTGAGTGGTTTCATGAAATGAAACATATTATTTTTGTTTATTACCTTTTTCTGTAATAGGCAATGATAACACAAGGAAGTCAGTTCATAGGTTTATTGCTACTTAAGAGTAGGCTTGAGTTTGATTTGCAAATGATGTCCTGATTGGACTTTCAGGTGGGACAAAGATAGAGATCATGGCTCCTGATTATTAATGATCACAAATAATTTTGTAGACTGCCTTGGTGTGTGGAGGTGTTGCTGTTGAGGGTACACTGCACAAGTGGTACCTGTGTTCCTGTGATGTTGGGCTCAGCTGGACAACAGGTGTCCACCAAAGTCAGTCTGCTACTCCCCTCCTCAGCTGTCAGGGGACAGAAAATATAACAAAAGGCTGGTGGATTGAGGTGAGGGCAGGGGGGATCTCAGTGATTACTGTAACTGGCAAAAGAAGACAGCACTTGGGGAAATCAGTTTACTACCAATTAAATCAGAAGGGTAATTAAAAATAAAACCAATTCTTAAAAACATCTTACCCCACCCCTCCCTTCTTCCCAGGCTCAACTTGACTTCTAATGTTCTCTACCTGCCCCCTCTGCCCTGCAGCAGCACAGGGGACAGGGAATGAGGATTACAGTCCATTCATCACAGGTTGTCTCTGCTGCCCCTTCGTCCTTCCACTCATCCCCTGAAACTTGTAAACATGTATTTGAAACATCAAAGTTGTGACACTGCTGTGTTTCTACCCTGCAGTCTTCAGGTGTTTCAAGGAAGAAGTGATGCTTTCTTAGCCTGTTTCCTGGAGTTCTGTGCTAACTAGGCACTGTCTTCCATGCAGAGAGCTCTAGGGTAAGGTCTTAAAATTGTTTTTCAGAGGTGTGGGGTGAAACTGAAGTTAAAATACAGTGGATTGGTGGTTCTAAAACAGAAAACAGCACCAAATCTGATTATTACTGGTTGAATTTTATTTACTATTCTTCAGTAAATATTGAGTCTTAATGACTTCATAAACAGCATGCTCTTTGCATTTGGGGGATTAAAAGAAGAAAGAATCCTCAAGAGAACAATATCAGATTATTTGTTAAGGAAAAAAGCTTTAATACTTGTTAATTGCATGATTTAGAGTCTTCTGTTATTAGCATAGTTGTTTAAAGACAACTCTTTCCCTTTAAGTAGTGAAAAAATTGCAGTTTTTAAGATCCGTTCCTTCAAGCAAACAGAAAACCACCTCACTTTTCCTGAGGGAATGGTAGTGCCACATCAAAAGAAGGTGGATAATGAGACAGCATAGGACATAATGTTAAAATTTGAAAATAATAATCCAAAAAATGTTGTGCTGACCGAGCTGATGATGTTGAGCCTGGAGATGGGAAGGCTCAGGGGCAATTTTATCGCTGTGTGCGATTGAGAGGATGAGGATGGTGGAAGAGTTCCCACTGATGGTACAGGAGGCAATGGGCAGAAATAAAAACCCCACAAAGTTCCATCTGGACAAAAGAAAAAGCTTTTTCTCTCTTAGGGTGATCAGATACTGGAAAAGATTTTGTGAAGTCTCCATCTGTGGAGATGCTGAAACCCTGATGGGGCATGGTCCTGGGCAGGCTGCTGTAGGCAGCTCTCTCTGAGCAGGGGCAGAGGCTCTCTTTAGCAGTCTTCAATGTTTCTGTGAATGACACTGAAATCCACTGTGTGTGAAAGATGTGGAATGTCCATATTGTGTAGCTTGGGTAATGGTTAGGAGGTAAGATGGTTTTCAGCACTTTTCAGGCTTTCTGTGATGTAGGGACTTGAATGAAGTTGGGCTCTGAGAAAAATTACTTGCTTCAAACTTCTGCATGTGGCACATTGCTAAATTCATACCAGAGTCCTCCCAGTGGAGGAGCATATTGTGATGCAGAGCATTTTGCAGGCTCTGTACAATTTTGTCTAGGCTGGTGGGGTTGTTAAGAACAAGAAGCTCCAGTTTCCCATTGGCGGTGCAGGTTGACCTGAGCTTGGTCTTCTAGATGATATCAGGCAGCTGAAAACAGAGATCCATGCTTAGCAAAGAGTCAGAGAGCACAGCTTTGGTTTGGGTTGTTTTTTTTTTTTGGTTTTTTTTTTTTTTGGTTTTTTTTGGGTTTTTTTTTTTTTTTTTTTTTTTTTTTAACCCATACTTACAGATTCCCCAAATAAGTATTTGGAAAGTTCAAGCTAAGGCCTGAACCAGCTCAAATCTTCCTTTAAATACAGATCATATGCTGAATTCTTAAAGAGCCATGTAAGTAGTGGTTTCAGAGAAATTAGTAGTTCTGTACACATAAGCTTCTTTGCCTCTTTTCCAAGATAATTGGTGGTATTTTAATACTGAACTGGTTTGGACTGGGCTAGGATTAAACCGCATAAAATACATGCTCTATTTGCCCAAATAAGTTTATTCCTGGGGCTTTTTTTTTTCCCCTTCTGATAAATAACTAACTACTAGAAAACAACATTCTGTAGCAGAAGCTTATATTAACCTCAATTTTTGTCCAGTTTTGGCTTTTAGTCATCCTCATGTTATCTTTTGCAGTTTTAACAAAAACACAGCACATCCTGTCCAGACTGAAAAGACATCCTCTCAATGAAAAATTTTTTGCAGAATGCTCTTTCTACAGATTTATATCACTGTTAATACTTGTAAACAAATATTTACCTTACAATGAGATTAATTTTGAGAACTTCCAAACACATATTGTTTTTCAGGCTATATGCAGAATCCCCTGCAATGGAGAGAAATATAATTTCTAAGTGCTAAAATGCATACCAGCATATACAAACCAATAACCAGCACAGTGTGATCTGAAGAAATGACTTCCCTCTATACACTGCATGTTCTTTAAAGAGAGCAACCACTGCTTTCTTGCTCATTGTAATTCACACTGCGTCCAGCACTACTGGAAAACTAATGAAAATGCTGGGAGTATAAGGCTTTATTTTACTGTTGAGAATTCTCAGTGGTTACAATATTACGTTGTGCCTAATTCTCCTGGTACCACGTTTTTTTAACAGTGATTTCTATTTTCAACCCAGTGATCCACTTCATACATTAACCCCCTAAGTACTGGATGTACCGTGTAGCACAAAGGAGCTTTCAGAGCAAAATGCTTTTACTAGATTAATTGTAAATAGGAAAAATCTACTCAATCAGTTAGAAATCTTATAAGCACAGGCTCAGTGACGTGGAAATCTGGGAAGCAGCACTTTTTAAAGTCCACCTCCAAGAAGATCAAAGTGCAGGAATAAAAGGAGGAGTTGCTGGTTTAATTTTTTCATCTGAGGCTGCATGATATGAAGTGATGCAACTGTTGCCATAGTAAAGTTGTATTCAATTGACTACAAGCCAGTCAACACCACTGTGTAATGTTCCCCCCTCACCCCCACAAGCAAAGCAGAAGGAGAAACACTTCTTGATTGATTTTGTTCTCCCCCTTATAATAAGGAATTATAGGAACTGATTTTAGTACTCTCTTAAAAAAATGTGATTGCCAGCAATGAAAAGTCAGCTGATATTTTTTGGATTTGGGGCATACTCTGTTTCAGATATAATTAATATTTTTTCTTGAAATTGTCATTCATGAAGCACCTTCAGTTGTCAACTGTGAGATAAAGGAGTCATCTGCTCAGTTAACTGGGGGAGTATTAAAATGTGGAAGACAGAATATTTTAAATGTTATCTTTACACATCTGTTTAGATTTTGGCAGAATTTACTTTCATCCTTGCCTTGTTACTCAAGTGTAAATTATAATGCATCTGAAGAATTCCCTTATCTCCCTCTACTTCACAAAACATACTCATACATGCAGGGATTGAGAGTCCAATTAATATCATGTCATGGTCTCTGTTCCTCAGTGTCTCATTTTAGGAGACATCTATGGGGGTGTGGCAATAAAATTTGGTTGTTATGAAATAAAAAATAACTTCTGGTGGTGATAGCATTCATATTTCCATGGTTCACGAGTCCTGTTAAGATTACACAGTGGGGTCAGTATCTGAAGTGTTGCTATATTGTTAAAGCCATTAAAACAAAACAAATCTGAGTTCCTGTGACCAGAGCAGCTGGATGCAGAGTACACAGGCTCACTGATATTAAGATCCATTTCTAACAGTGCCCTCCTGCTGTGTAGGAGGTGAGGGATGACAGCCTTATTCAGAGGCCTTCTTTTACTTCAGAGGTTCTTAATTTTTTCTTATTGTAGCACTTGACAACTTTGAGTAACACCTTAGGGGCTGGATGCTGCAGTGTGAGCCTCCACCTCCATCTTCATCTGAGAGAGTCCTGAGTGCCCCACCCGACCTCCAGGTGCTGGGATCTGTCAGGTGCTGTGTCTGTGTCATGTCTGCTGCTCTCTGGGGTTGTTTAGGATGCACAGTGCATCTCACATTGCTCTCAATTTTGTTAAGTAATCTTGCTTCAGGCAACTGATACCCTCACTAATGTGATTTGCTCTTTCAACTTCTCCAGAGAGGCAGGTGTACTCTAAGGGACTTTATTTTATTTGAAAGGGCTTCATGTGCTTATTTTGTGCTGTTGCTTTAGGGGGAAGGGCAAATTGGATAAGTGTTTCTTGCCTACTGAAGGTAGAGATGCTGATGTGGCTCATGAACTTGTGGAAGAACTGTCTCCCTCATGGCTGTGTTGCACAGCCTTCTCTATCAGTACTGAAGGATTGGCCATGTCAGGAGGGTTGACCATGGCCATTATTTTGAAGAATAGGTGGTGCCTTCTATGTCTAAAACCTGTGTCCTTGTTTGTTCTGAATATTCAGGTTGAAAATAGATGACTGATTAACTTTTTTAAAATCAACACCCCAGTAAACGCCTTCCTAACTTACTAGGTGTCTGAGAAATCATGAGTATTCTGTTTTTGCAGTCAAGTTATGCAGGTGTTAAAACTTGCCTGGTTTTGTGACAGAAATAAGTATCTTAAATCGGCAACAAGAAGCTGAAATCCCTGCCTGCAACTGGTCCTAAGGCTTTCAATTTGACTGGAGACTTTAAAGGGAGAGGCCTTTAAAAACAGCTTTTTTTAGGTTAGAAGTTTAGAATTCACTTAAAAGATGAGAAAAAAAGAAATAAAGGAAATAAAAATATTATTTGACGTTAGCCTGTGAGAACAGCTGTAGATAGTTGTGGCCCATCCCATCATTCAGAGTGTGGTGTGACACAGCACTGGTCAGAGCATTACACAGCAATAGCAAAGCCCTAGAAAGTGAAATGCTGCTCCTTGGTGTGCACAGGAAAGCGCTGATTTGAAAATTTAACAAATAGGCAGTGGACTTCCCTATCCTTGGCAACTGGGAAGCAAAGTTGCATGGATATAGAGAGGGATGAGTATGCCAGAGAGCACCTGAGTGGAGAGAACAGTAGAAACCAAGGTGAGCCCAAAGAGACAGGTTAGGACCCCTTACAGCACCATGTGGAAGTGGGTAGGAGTAAGGAGCAACTACAATTGTCAAAGATAAGATTTAGTCTTGCAGCCTGTTATATCTAAAAAAGTTTTTTTATTGCTTGTCTGCCCACACACAAATAAGGTTTCTGCTGTGAAAGTATATGAATACTCTTGAAAAAATGGTCAACAACAACGTGTGCCATTTCAATTCACTCGAAGCAAATGTCTAGGAGATAAGGTTTCCTTATTTATTCTTTACCTCTCTATTAGAGACATCAAAGCTGTGGTTACTCAGAAGTTCCTTTTATCCAGTAGCTGATTTTTTCTGTATTCCCCAACAGCACGTCCGGGTGCTGCAGCGTTCAGTTGCTTTTGACAAGGACTCCCGATGCTCCTTATGTCCCTTCCCCTTGTGTAACAACGAGGCTTTGGTAGTCAGCAGTGTCCCTGGGGAAGCCTTGTTCTGCAAAATGTTGAACAGATTGTGGTGATTGGTAAGGGGGTGGCATGGTACTGTCTTCATCCTGCTGCCCTGTTATCTGCTGAAGGGCTTTCTTTTTAAAGCATTGGCCTGATATGTTTATGCTGCTGAGTTGGGTATTAGAAAAACTGTTGTTGAAGAAGCATCTGTCAGCTAAGTTACACTGACTTACCACTATTGATTAGCAAGTGCTTATCATTATGTCTATTGACTACTTTTGTGGGCTGGCATTTTTAAGAGATTATTTTATTTTATGGCATCCTCTGGCTATTAGCAGTAAGACAAAGCCTCCTGCATTTCAAAAGAGCTCATTCATTATTTTTCATTGTCTTTTCTATTACAGCTATTATCTTAGATCATGTAGATGTAGTAGAAACAATATTTATAGGACACAGTTCAATCTCTGTAAAAAGGAAACCTTTCCAGATTCTACCCTATGAGAAGGAATGATTGATGTGCTTTTAAGGAGATAAAAAAGGAAAAAAAAGGCATGCTACTAAGAAACCATAGCTGTTACAGAAACAACATCGTATCTAGTACTTCTTTAAGGCAAAATTTGCACCCTTAATTTACATAATAAAAATGTAATCAGAGTAGCACCATCAACATCAATGTTATGTTGGGCTGACTCTGGATCAGAACTGTGCATGGAACTTTAACCTTTGTGTAAGTAAAAGTGGTGATCTGGAATATGTGTATTATTCAAGGGGTCTCTTTGTCTTCATGGTTAAGATTATATTTTAAAGATTGTGGAGGGCCTCTGTGTAAAGAGCCTACTCTCCCACCACTGCCAAGAATTTTCTCAGCTCTTTTTCCTTGTATTTCACTAACTTTTACAAGGATGGAATACACAGTGTTGCCATTTATACCATTAAACCTTAATGGATTCAATCCTCATAATCTAGCCTTGTGTTTGGGGGAAAAGAACTCGAACACTAAAAGGAAAGTTAGATGTCTCTTTCTTGTCTTTATTGATGAGAGCTCTATTTTGGTTAATAAAAGACTGAGGAGATGCAAAAGGTTGCTTCATCAGAAGAAAACAGCAGGGGAAGTCTCTTGAAGATTGCCCCCATCTGTAGCTGCTGCAGAGAAGACCTTGATAAACCTTGTGCACATGTCAGAGCTTTCTCCAAGACTGAGAATTACTAATGGGAATCCATTTTGCCCTCTAGAGATAGCTAAAGGTGGAATGGGCTGACTGGCTATTAAATGAACATGGCTTTAGATGTAGACAGGCATTTAAATCCTTGTGCCATATAAATTAGAATTTCAGCTTACAGGATCAATTTTCATGGAATATTTTTCATATAAAAAATACAAGTAACCTAAACCCTCCCCTTTTAGACAGTGTTTAGAAAGAAGTGTTATGCTCCTAGAAATGAAAAGCTGTTCTTTTAATTTATGCATTTTAACTTTCCAGTGTCTTTATGCATTCACTCTTTCATTCATTACTGCAGGTGGGTATGACTTCTTTTTTTTTTTTTTTTGGTGCTAACTGGCCTGGAGAAGGAATAAGCATTGGTGGGAACTTCAGGCAGTAATGGCAAATGTTGAGATACCTGTGTCTCTGATCTGTCTGCACTTACATGAAACTTAGCTAATGGCAATGTAGTCCCTGATCAGTGAATGAAGGACTTTGAAATTAGAAAGTAGAAAAGAACTTTTGTCAGGAAAGATGGAAAATTAAATGGATTTTGTCTCCTTTATAAAATGTTGTAGTGTCATTAATTCAAAACTTTTATGTGATGGATGAGCCTGCGTAAAATTGTATGGGAAAGACTTGCCAAAGCTTACTGTAAAGTCTCATAAATTCTCCAAACGGGGAAATGCTACAATGTAGCTTTCTCAGACCAAAGAGTTTAGAATTATATGCTGTCTGTGTCTAAGACCACTGACAATAAGTACAGATATAGAACCCAGTTCTAAAATTTTCTCTTTGATTTTACAGATGCTGGGATTTGGCAGAAAATTTTTTTCCAGTCAAATCTCAGCACAGTAGGCTAAAGGCTTCTTGCCACCAAGGGAGGGGAAATAGGGGCAGCAAAATGTTGGTAAGCACCTTGTCCTTCAGGTTTCATTGTCCTGTGATTATTTTAGATGTTTCAGGCTGCATGGCAATAATAATAGTACTGAAATATTTTTGAGTGAAATGAGATTTTTTCTTCTTACTTGATTTATTTTCTGTGGATTTTAGTTTTCTTCTTTCCTTTTGTATTTTCTTTTATTAATATTAATTTTTCTTCAGTGCTAGTAGTGTAACAGCTCCTGGAATTAGAGATTGTGAAGCCTCAGAAGCTTTCTGAGGTTTGAATAACACCAAAATGTCCAGTAGACCAGAAATGCTTATAAAAAATTTCCTATAAAGTATTATCATAACTCATTCTTCCCTCTCCAGTGGGCTATCCAAGAGAGTTTTCATGGCTGCATGCTGTTAGTCACTGAAACTATGTGGTAAAATAGTTCTGCTGTTGTGTTGGAGGAAGGACTTCCCAAGAAGGAAGGACTGAAGTTATTTCCACACTTGCCTTGTGTATCTGTACCGTAGAAGAAGATAATAATGCTCTAATGTAGGTCCTTGGCTTGAGAGAGAGAGAGAACAGTTGCTGTGGGACTGGTGTTTTGGGTTTTCTTCGGGAGTAGGCAGACCTGTGTGAAATGGGAAAAGCTCCTGGTGGAGACAAGGAGGGTTTGGCTCTGGTGAATTAGAGAAGCTGAAGCAGCGTAACAAGAGCAGAGGGAGAAAGCACTTTACATTGAGTTTGTGTTTACAAAACTGAAATATTTCCAAAACCTACTGTAAAATGGAGATAAAAGAATATGCAAGATTTGACTTAAGAAAATATTGTTTTTTCTTCTACACCAAATTAATTTTTTGACTTCTACTCAATTTTTGGATTATTGGTGGCATGAAAGTATTAGTAGTTAATGACATCCTTGATTCAGTTGTAATACTAAATCAAGTGATTGTGCTATCTTGCCATTCTGGGCTATCAGTGGAAATCTACTGTCAGTGATGGTATGAATGAACATGAGGAACATTCCATAAGTGAATGAAGTAGATATGTTTTACAACAGATGTTGCTGTGAAATAAAATACTTTGATTTAAGAAAAAACACTCTAGGTGTTATTTTAAATGAGTTAATACTTAGCAAAAACACAGTGCCTTCAAACACATACTGTCATTAAAAATTGTTTTAATTATAGTTTTTGGTCAGCTGTAGTAGCAGTTTTCTTTTAAAGGAACACTGTAATGGCAATTTATGTATATTTAAATATAGTGAGTATTTAAATATAGTGGGTCTCTTTGACAGAAATATGAAAGTCAACAAGAAGGGATAGGTTGGCATAATAAAAACGGTGCTAATGAATAATAATACGCATTATGCCATTAATGATAACTCGTCCCTTACAGTGCAGGAAAACAAAGGGGAGGTCACCAGAGAGAAAAGTGTATTTATAAATATGGGGCTCTCCTCTCCCTCCTCCTCAGGCATCCCACATCTGAAATCCTTTCTCTTGTTAGGGAACTAATTATACAGAGGTTGCCAACCTGGTTCTCTTTCAAGTATTAAAACAGTAGACCATCTTTTTACCAGTCCAGGCAGTAATTAGCACTCACCTATTTGCAAGGCCAGCACAATCATGTAGCACATTCTGCTCAGAGAGCATTGATTTGAATGAGCAGTAGAAGAGTTTATGTTAATTTCTGATGAAATTTCCTTAGTTCATCATGTGCCTGGTTTTCCCTGTAGTACCTTGCTTTTGCTCATGCTCCCTGTCTCTATACTAACTACTGCCTATTTTTTTATCTGTGTAAAGTGGTGTGTGAGCTCATGGTTCTGTGGGATGTGCAGTCTTCCCTCCCTTTGGCTGATGGATTACCACCATTAATACCTCCACTCAGGTCTGGGGACTGTTTTGGGTGAAGTAGCCATGAGCTAGAGGAGCAGTCAGTCCTTCCTCTGTGAAGAGTTGGACACACATTTGGTAGTCAATGTGATGGTAAATGGATAAGCTGCTTTAGTAAACCAGTTCTGGCCAAATCACCACAGTCTAGAAGGCTGCTTCTTGTTTTTAATGCTTGTGGAAAGCCAGAGGTTAATTAACTTCATTCCTCTTGAAAATAGCACATCTCTGCTGCAGCTACTGACCACATCTTTAATTATTGCGTGCTCTGGAATCAGAACTGTATGTGGTTTATTAAGTCAGCTGTGTTTCAACAGCATAATGAATTTATTGAAGTGAAATTTTAAAACTTAGCACTGGAGTGTATTGTTGGCCTTGCTCATCATAAATGACTAATGCAACAGGTTATGTTGTGGTGTGTTCACTTTCTCAATCCTTGTTTATTCATGGACTCTAATTGGTTAGTAGGACACTCATGCCAAGAGGGGTCTTTATTGCTGTCAAGGCCTGGTCATGTGTTCATGTATGAGCATGCAATTTCATGCACCTAAAATCAATGTCAGGATTTCCTCCAAGTTCTGTAACAGGCATTCTACAAACGTGACCATTCTCTAAATATGTAGAAAAGAAATGGCAAAAAAGAATGTATGTGAAAAAACCTCCCATCAAAAAAAAATTATTATAAAATTGGGGAAATACTCAAATAGTAGCAGGATTTGTTCTTACAGTTTGCCTGAACTCTCTTTCCCTTTTATTCTAATGGTATATATTGTACGGAGATGGCACTTGCTAGTCTTGTCTACTAAAGTACTGAACAAAGTCCTGGTAAAATGAGCACTCTCCTAGAAATCTGAGGTTCTGCCCTCAGCCTTTTCTGAGTCTGCTTATGAAACTTCACATGTTCCATTGTTCACTGTTGAGAGAAGTCTGTACTGTGCTTAAGAAAGTTGTTGTCATTGAAGAAGTACTTGCAACAGTTTCTGAATTTTCTTTTCAGATATGACTGGCTCATGTATTTAGCAATTAACTTCTTTATTTATTTATAGATTTGGAAAAAATATTCATGTCTCTCTGTAAATGATTCTTCAGGATATCAAGGGTTTCTCCCCATGCACCTTGAAGCATGGACTGCTTCATGGCAATGCTTTCTGTTGAAAGTCTGCTTTAGATGGCTGTCTTGTTTAATCCTTATTATCACTGCTTTGTTGCATCCTGTTGAAAACAGGAAGTCATAATTTTCAATGTACATTTTTCAGAGCCTCTATTGGTTTGTTTCAGAGTTTTGGAAAATTGATAAACATTTTGAGGGCTTTTAAGAGGAGATAAGGGAAGGCAGCAGGTGTTTTAGGTGAGTGCCAGACTTGGCTGGGTGCTGGATGACTTTGTATGCTTAGAAAAACCCTTTTCTGTGTACTGTTATGTATATGTTATTGTTCATGGTGAATGTAGAAGTAAATTTGGTGATTTTTTTTTGATCTTAGCTGTGCCCTGGGCTATCCTGTAAGTGGGACAGCAGTAGCAGTGTCAGGATGCAGAGTCAATGTATGCCAGCAGCAGGAGACAGCCACAATGTGCACGGATAGTTTTTCAGAAGATTATTTGAGGGACTCCATATTTCTTGTCCCAGTTTCAGTGGATAAATAACAGATAGTTAAAAGAGGATTTATTAGTCACTGGCCATTCTGCTGTCCGGCTAGAAGACATGGAAAGTGACCCACTTCCCACTTCTCTAGGTAATGTTTCTTTTTCAAGTGTGCTGCTTATATTTTAGTCATTTTTATAGATAAATGCATGAAGCTTAAAGGATGGTTGCCCCACTTCTCCCCTGAGTAGTGTGCTTGTTTTAAAATACACAAATAAATTAAATACTGTTATTCTATTAGACGGTTTGGTTCTCTCTAGTTATTGTTTGGGATTTAAAATGTGCAGTTTTGCATGTTGATATATACAGAAGTAAATGCTTGTAGTGATTGAAAGCTTTCTTAATGGTGTGGAAAATCTTTCTTTAAACTTTGCCACCCATAAAAATTTGGTATAGTTTACATTCAGAGTTGTCTTCTGTTTTTTTGGTGTTCTCTCTGGTTGTTTGGGCTTTTGAGATCAGCTTCTTGCCATTACAATTGTTGGCAGGTATTCAAGCCTTGAAATAATTGCCCATCTGTGTAACTCTCAGTGAAAAATTAACCATTCAGAAAGAGTAGCTGTGACATAATTTGAAGTCTGATTTGACAACATGTAAGATAACAGAGGAAAGTGAGAGATAACATAATACACAGTCTATCAAGTAAGATTGTTCATGCATCTCTGAATTAATGATTCACAGAAATGGCACCTTCAAGACTAAAGAGCCAAAAAAATACAAGTAGAATTTAAAGAAAACTCTGAACATGAAAAAAGATGTAATCAAATGTTTCCTAACAGAAAGAACTGTACAGAGAAGAATGCAAAATTTGTGTGTGTTGGGGTGGGTGGGTGTTTGGGAAGGTCTGGAGGGGAAAATAAAAAGTAGTATTTGAGAGAACTAGGGAGAGAAAAAGTGTTCTTGCTATCTGTGGGTAGCCAAAGTTTGTGAGGATTAGCTTCCTGATAAACTGCTGGTTTTGATCAATGATTAAAGGAAGACAATACCAGGAAATGTCTTTCTCTGAACCCTTAACTCTTGTAACTCATTACTTTGATGAGTGTCAAAATGCTGATATGGATTTCTTCTGCAGCTGCATGTCTGAATGTTACCTGTTTGGTCTAATCCATTCAGGGTGAACTGAAAAGAAAAGTCACCTCTGGTAGGGCGGTCAGTGCTGTGTGTGGCATCCTCCTGTGCCTGGAGACTATAGACTGGAGAGGAATTTCCTTCTTTTCAGATACCAAAACTCCTATCCATTAAGAATTCCACCCCTACACCTGTATTACAGCCTAATGTTTCTTTAGGGTCTGAAGTTGGGCCTACCACTGAGAAACTGGGGTGGTTAAAGACAGGGAAGCAGGGCTAGGTGTGATTGGTTGTATGTCCCCAAATCAAGCACAGCAGGGGCTTATGATTTGGTCTTTGAAGCCCCAGCTCTGTGTCCTGCCTCCAGGTTATGGAGTACTTTGAGGTGTTTGAAAGACCTTTGGCTGCACAGGAAACTCCAATTACATCAGAATTAAGTACTCTTTTTCCTCTGTGTTTGAAAAATGTATCTTCCCAATTGGCTATGCTGTTTTTGTGGTTTAGCCCCAGCCAGCAGCCAAGCCCGAGGCAGGCACTCACTCACTCCCCCACAACTGGGATCAAGGAGAGAATTGGAAAAGAAAAACTCAGAAAACTCATCGGTTGAGATAAAAAAAAGTTTAACAGGGAAAGCAGAAACTGTGCACAAAAGCAAAGCAAAATAAGGAATACATTCATTCCTTCCCTTGGGCAGGCAGGTGTTCAGCAAGTTGGGAAGACAAACTCCATCACTCTGCACATCCCCCCTTCTTCTCCCAGCTTTATATATAGTGAATCTGAGCTGTATGATATGGAATATCCCTTGGGTCAGCTGTGCCATCTCCCCACTGCTTATGCATCCCCAGCCCACTTACTGGTGGGGTGGGGTGAGAAGCAGAAAAGGCCTTAGCTCCGTGTAAAGAGTGCTCAGTATTAACTAAAACATCTCTTTGTTATCAACACTGTCTTCAGCTCAAATCCAAACCACAGCCCCTTATCAGTTACTCTGAAAAAAATTAATTCTATCCCATCCAAAACCAGTACAGCTACTCATCTCTAGAGTGGAAGGTGGGGCTTGAACTGCTGGGGAAAAGCCATGTCTTTAGCCATCTGAGATGACTAAATAACCACAGGCCCACTGTTTGTCCTTCTCACTTCTTGGTCTTGACAGGAAACTGATTTGAAACATAAGCAATATTTTTCTGGCAATTTAGCAAATAACCCAAGATAATTTGGGAAAATATCTTGGGAAAGAAATCTTCTGTTCTGTTAAATTGTCTCTGCAATGAACTTTCCTGTAGTACTAAAGGTTTGGATTCAGTCATGTTCCAGAAATGCTTAGGTGTGAAATGTCTGTAATTTGTAAATGACATGTTGTTTTATATGTGTGTGATATAGTCTGACATATGACTCACATCTGAGAGCATATGTTCACAAACTGCCAGAGAAAAAGCATTTCTTTGCCAGGCCAGTGGCTGATCTTCAGATCTACCAATTCATATATATATACCCTGCTTCCTCTTGTGCTTTGCTTAAATGCTCTAGTGCATTCAAAGGTTATTTGTGTATATAGCGATGTGTGCATATATGTGTGTGTACATAGGCATAAATGTATATATGGATCTTATATATATATAGGAGTATAAAGGTATTTATGCATGCTAGTTCCAATATGCAGCATTCATGGGTTGAACCATTGCTAGTAAAATGTATTATCTGGAAAACATAAAATGCATGAGGAAAAAAAAAACCCAAAGAACTACACTTGTTAACTAAAAAGTAAATGTATCCATTTACTAATTTATGGATTTGCATATTTTTGTTAAACACCAAATTTGTGAATTTTGAAAGAGTTTTTAAGNCAGTATCAGTATCACCACCTTATTTTCTCATTTCCTCATCCAGGAAGTGATGATGTGGACAGCAGAGATTACAGTAGAACAGTAATGACTGGTTACTGGTTCATGTTTGTTAAGATTGTAGATTCCTAAATTATTATTTTTTCTTTAATACATTGTGCATGCTAAACTGTTTGAGATGTTGCACAAGGTGGAGTGTAAAGGCCAAGCAAACTTTTATGTTTTATGTATGAGATGTTCTGTCATTAACCAGAAATGATGNAAGGTTAACGTGTTGCAGTAAGTAAAGAGAGTAAGTTGTTGAAAAGAGTAAATTATGGAGAAATGCATGAATAGTTTTACAGATTAGTCACCAGAGCTCCAGTAAGGCAGAAGGGAAAAGAACAGCTCCACTTGAAAACATGGTAGCTTTCCAATTGCTTTGATCAGTTGTCAGTTCCAATGACAGCTTAAATAGCTTCACTGTGTGCAGGATTTTGTAAGAGCAGCACATAGTGA